>JAPYZL010065667.1:0-12204 GCA_030522825.1 Platygaster orseoliae | reverse complement strand
CAATTCTCCGCACTAACCTATATGGCTCTGCGCCGCCAACTTGACGTCTACGGTAAAACTCCCGATACTCAACTTGTTGTGAAATATACTATTACGTTCGAGTAAAGTACGATATTTTATAATACGAGTACGGTAATAGCGTTTTCGTGTGAAACTGTACAATTATGACGCTATAAACGTACTAGTACTGTAAAAGTATATAATTAAAATTTTTCTCAGCCAAATAATGCAATTAACAAATCTATTTCATCAATTTATATCATGAACACGAGCAGATCTTTTTTTCTAAAAAAACCTGTTCGTTTTCAAAATATATATGAAACTTCTGGATTCTTGAATTATAGAATATACAAAATTTATTAAAAATTTTCGAGAAATATTCATGAATTATTGCAAATTTTAATTCATAAGAGAAAAATTATACAGGTTTATTTTGTTTCGTTTAAGAGTTACCTTATAAAATAAAAATCTCGATTGCTCAATTACACAACTAATATAGTTTGCACATACTTAAAATATCACCTTTTTTTTAAATTGCAGGTTCAAATTAAAAATATGTATCGAATTATTGAACCATGACCACTATATTCGTTGAAACATAAGTAAGATATTCAAGTTAATTTTGTCGTGATAACATTTCACCTTCGATAACTAAAATCTCAAATACTCAATTACAAATTTAATGTTTCATATACTTCATATTCAAGTTCAAACTTTCTAAAATTGTCCTCTTAAATCAATAATCCATCAATTTACCTACATATCAGAGTACTAATTTCATACATCCAAACTATCAATTTCACATTTATCTCATCTACAAAAATAACTTTATTTCAAGCTTCCCTGTCCATCGTAAAAATCAGCAACTCACGTGCCAAATTCTAATCACGCGGTCATCGCATCAATGTGAAAAAATGGCGTCAACTGGCGGACCTGCGCGGATCCAACCGAAATGCATTCCACGGAAGAACTTAATCCGTCTATTGGTACCATGGCCTGTGGCGCGCGTCTGCCCTTTTCTACGTCGCCGCTCACTTGCCCTCTCGCCCTCTTCACCACACCGCCCCCCCCCAACCCTCTACCTCGAACTCGGACTATGTATCCATATAAACACGAGCCTACTACTAGCTGTTGCTCCTATTTCATGCATTCTTATTTATTATTATAAACGCGCGTTGCCGTTCGCGAGCGCAACCAGCACGGAATTTTAGTGCGACCGATCGATTGCCTCTCTCTCTCTCTCTCTCTCTCTCTCTCCCCAACACCCCCCCCCTCGCCCTGCTTCACGACGAACTCGGAAATGAAATTCACCGGGATCGGTCGTAATTCAATTTGTCGCTGCCGACAATGGAATCGAATCTCCCACGACGCATTTGATAAACTGAAATTGTCTGGGCCGGGGAGGGGAGGGGAGGGGCAATTGCAGCAGGCAAAAGCTTTTCATTTTACGCTGGTTTTGATTTCGGTTTAGTTACGGAGATATATGGATTTGTTTTTGTTTCACGTCGCGCAAAGACGGAAATTCGAGACTCGCAGTAATTGGGATCGTTGTCCTTACAATGTCGGGTGAATTAACAACGCTTCGAACTGCCATATATTGCATCCTTGTCTCGTTAATCTTTAATCTTGAATCTTATGCATTGACAAAAAGATTGTACGTTTCTGATGTTATATGCTATCTAAATGAGTGAAATTTTGAGTTTTCGAGTGAATAATCACTCTAAAACGATTGAAACTTCACTCGACTGAATTTAGAATGGATCAATGTTTTTACGTAGAATTTTACTGTAACTTGCACACAAATAAAAAATTACGATCTGAAGCCACTGATGGCATGAGTACTACGTTTCGGGATTTTTTCTACAGGGGGAAAGGTGCAACAGACACAAGGATCTAAGCGGTGAAAGAGCCCAACAAAACCTCTTGGATGGGAGAGACCTTCTTTCGCTTGGGAAGGGAAAATGTATAATCCTCGTTTGCGAGCGTTTTTACCAAGTAAAACTTTGTATACCACGTTATGTGATGTAGTAGCTAGCGAAAGCGTGAAAAAGCAGCGTTTCGTTAAAGTTACAAAGGAAAAATTGAAAGAAATGAATTCAAAATGGCCGTATACGGCGTCATACCCAATTTTTTTTCAGATTTTCAAAGTCTTTTCCTACTTTTCATATAACTCAAAATCGAAAAAGATATTCGAATCGCAAGTTTTCTGTAAAATACAAGACATGTATAATATACATGAGTCATCTAGAGTAAAATGGGAAGCTCGAGTTACATAGTTTGGGTAACTAATGAGAATTTTGGACATTTTTTACTTTTCCAATACCAAAAACTCAATCAATCGTTTCAAATAACTGTATCTGGCGGAAAATTTTTCTAAAAAGGTCTCTTGGCCAGATAACAGAACAATGAAAATCGAACAAAGAAATTTGGATACATGATACAAAGGATACACAGGTTTAGATAAAGGGTTCTTTTCCTCAGAGCACATTACATTCTTCATTTATATCAATAACATCAATCAAAAATTTATTTATAGAAACAAAGCTTAAAAATGTAGACTCCTAAATATTCAGAAATTGAAAATCTGTCATGTTTGAATCATAGATGTCAAAATTCTCTAAATATCATATTCCAACTTATAAATTTAGAGAATTACGTTCGTCATTTGAAAAAATAATAAAAATTCGCGGCACTGTTTATTTCAATTTTGATTTTTTAATCAAGTTTTCTGGAGTAGATAGTAGATAATATAAAAAAACTAGAAGAATATAAATTTGAAACTCGGCATGATTATCGCATGCATTTATAAATTATGAATCTTTATCTCAAGTAGTCCTGGTATTTTTTACATTTGATCTTCAAGGAACATCTTCATTTAAAAAATCCAACCCGCGATTTTTCTCATTCGCCTAACAATAACGACTGCGTGTTATGCAACGCAAAACGCCAAACAAGCCAACCGAATTCCCAATGTGAGACGGAAGTCGAGTTGCTCTTCGTCGCCGTCATTTATAGAAAACGATGACGCTTTCGAATGCTACTTCATCAAGCACTTGAAGCTCTAGTTGTCAATTATTTTGATTATTTTTTCAATCAGTTCCATTAACGCGAGTAAAAAAATTTTCGTGAGGAATTTCGTTAAATTCTTTTTTTCAATTGATTTTCTATCTGTTTAAGAACTTTGAAATTCTCCAATTCTGACTACTGGGAAGTTATTTTCATTTTGTGGTCTTGTAAAAAAGTTCTCAACTTTAGGATACATACTCTATTTATCATTTTTCATAGAATTAAATACCTTGAACTAGATATTAAGATCCATATTTGAATTTGAATATGTTGCATAACTTCTGTTACAGTAAAATCTTAACGTTTTTCTCAATTCAACTATGGTCATTCGTATTTCAATAAAAATATGTATTGGTAAACAGTTCGTGCATATTCAAATTAACTAAAAATTAATACATATAACTCAACTTTTTTTGCAGTTATAATTTTCAAATATCATTCTTGAGATTTCAAAAAACCATTTAAAATATTGAATTTACAAATAGCACAATTAAAATTTTTCAAATTATACAAAAAAGAAACTCGGAATCTAAGAACACTATATTCTAATTTTTTTATAACTTCGAAAGTGAGATTTTTGGGACTTATACAATGGAACTTGTAGTACAAAGATAAATTACTTAATTTTAGTATTCAAATACATTTCAAACCAAGTTCTTTGAAAAGATTCTATCTCAAACCCTCGAAAAAACTAAAATAGAGGTTCATTATTTATAAATGACCTTTTTTCTCAAGATCAAATTATTCTATACTCAAAGTGAAATCTGCATGCATAATCCTCTCTCACAAAAAAGTATCGCAGTTGAAAAAATTGCAAACGAAACTCCTACAAATTATCTCATACACATTTTGAAGTAACGTCTCAAACGTCAAGACACTTCTGCATTAAAATTGAAAAACAATAAGGGATGTCATCCCAAATCGAGTAGACTAGAAATCAATAAAGTTTCACTTAATAATTCATAACGCAGACTTGAATTTGCACGCAAACTTACAGACTAATTCAAAACTTTGCTCCAAGTTGTAGTATCATTAAACATCATTGAAAAAATTAAAACTGTGTAGCTGAGTATTGTGAACTACGTACATGAAAATTTAAACGATATATAGACAGGTGAATACGTAAATGAATCAACAAATCCAACATATTTCACATAGTGTAATGTTTCGTTCTATCAGATTTTGACTAAAATTTCTAAGAAAATCATCGTGTGAAATAATTTATTCAAACGAAAGTTTAAAAACATAAGCTTCGCTGTTTATCGCCTACATTTGCTACACGACTTGATAATGTTATTCTGAGTGCCTAATAGAAAGATTATGCAGTATTTGATTAATCTAAATTTTTGAGATCACAGTTGACGATATTTTTCGAAAAGTTTCATGTACTTCAAAGATAAAAAATACTGCTGCAGCACATCTTTGTTTTCGCAAATTTCACAGAGTAATACTTGTTTATGAAAAAAAAATCCCTCTGTTCCTATATTAAGTATCTCACCGCGTTTGCCAAGTATTTTTGTAAACGACAAAACTTCGCGAAACTTTTTTCGTCTTTCCGTTAAACAAATATTTACGCGAGAAAAACGCATTAATTGCAATCTCCCCGGAGCCGGCAGTGTCAATATTTGACTCTAGAATCGTGAGATTAATTGCACAAATGTATTTCAACCGACGAATAGAACTACTAACGGGGGGAGGGGAGGGGGAGGAGGGTGTTGTAATCGACGGTCGTTACGTCGTTGTCCATCAAAATAGGCATGTAATTATATGCGCCTGCACTTGGGTATTGTGCAGAGCTCGGGCGCCGCGTTTTTTTCCATTGTTATCATTGTTATTCGTTCTTTTCCAATTACGTAGAAGTAAATGTTTGTGCTACACAAATCCATAATTCTACGGTGTAGGAAAAATTTTGGAAAAAAGAACATATTAAAATCCGAGAATTCATGATATGATATTGTTTTTAATTGTGGAAATGAAAAATATTGTACAATTAGGCCTTCAAGAGAATTGAACCATATTATTGATCTCATTTTAAAATAACACTCAAGCTGAAAACAGAATAGAAATTTGATATAAGAGCTGACTATTTTTATACTATGAGGACATTCAAGAGTAAACTGTAATTAAAGTAAAGAAACTGGGAATAGAATATGAGAATGATAAGTTTACTTCGATTTTAAAATACTCAACTTGAAAATTTGATAAGAGCGAAACACGAAGTTATGAAATTTTGAAAACTTATAATCGCAATAATCAAAATTTGTGATTACTTTCATTGAATACATTGACTTTTCTCATTTTTATCGAGTAGTTGAATAATACCAAATTTTACTCCAGTAATGTACCCAACATATAAATGGTATTTTCGAGAACTAGATCAGTTTTTCGTTTTAATTTTAAATTATTGAACTATCAAATTAATACAGGAAATTTGAAATCCAGAATTCTAAAAACTTCGAAACAACAATTTTGGAAAATGTTATTTAAAAGAAAACCAAAACTATAAACTTTCAATACTCAAACCTACTAACTCAAAACTTCAAGAACCTTCACATAAAAAATTAAATCAACCATTAAACTTAGTTTTTTACTTTCAGAAATAAAACAAAATATTATATTAATCAAAAATAATGTGGAAAAGTACGAATTTCAACAAAACTTTAATTATAGAAGCTCATTGATTTTTTTGAAATCCGAATTTTTATATTTCTATTATAACATTTGGTATTTTATAAAGTTTTGCCATTCTTCTGGTTAAAATTTCCGAAGAAATCATTTTCACAGTATTTAAAAAAATGTTAAAATTCACTAAAATGAGGAAATGCAAGCCAGGGCTTATTTCGTACAATGCATCAATCAAAAAAGTGGGGAATCATTTTATCATCCAGAAAATGTCCAGATGAGTCACAAGACCCAAGAATTCCCCCCCCCCCCAAAAAAAAATTCCTCAACTATCTCAAAACTCAACGTATCTCGAAACTGACGTTCGGAAATGGTTTTGTGGTTTACGAGGTGGAAAATTATTTTCACCCCAATGAGCAATCATCAATCTTGGCCCACGAATTTCGACTTCATCTCGGGATCGGACAAAAACCCCCGACAAATCACCTTAATTGATGATTGCTCTTGGAAAAGAATTGTTTGTTTTGTATCTCATTAAGAATACGGATGTCAAATTCTTTAATAATTACTAATCTTTTCAGTTTGAAAGTGTAAAAAGAACATTAAATTTTAGAAAAATGTATGCCTTCGATATATGAAAAACAAGAATTTTCGTCGCAAGGTTTAGAACGTTTCGGGAGACCATTCTCTTTTCGTTTTCCGTTCTTCTTCCTCTCAGCTAATTCCTATTCTATGCGTCTTGCTCGCACTACAATAGGTTCCGAGCCTCCTTTACAGATTTAGCATAACAAAAACGACATTCACGCTCCAGAAAAAATTTTTTGGTCCATTTACGAAAATGTGTAACTAAATACTATAATATTTATCTAAGTCACAAAATTTAGGCGTTCTTTCAATTCGGATTAAAAAAATATGCTGAATTTTGAATTTCAATTTCCATTAGAAATTTTCTCTTCTATTTCTAATAACTTCATATACAATTTTTTGAATATTTCTATGTACACTGTTAGAAATTTTTGTATTATTTTAATAAACTTGTCTTGGAAGTTTTTTTTACATAAACGTATTTGAAAACCAATATACAAAGTTGATGAAGATAAATAAACTCTCTTGATTTTTAATTGACTAGTTCATTGAATTTTTCGTACAATATACAATATACAATATGCAGTAAATAATATACAATTTACGATTTACAAGTCTATTAATTTTCAAGTACTACTGACAGATTTTAATATGCGTTAATTGAAATTAGTAGTTTAATTAGTCTTATTTAATTTAATTTAATTTAATTAGTTTAATTAGTAATTAATTAGTCTGAGTTTAATACACGTGTTTATTATTTTTAATGTAAATACCATACATGAATGTTAATTGAAATTAATGTAATTTTCAAAAGTGTAATATGCAAGAAATTCTACATGTGATCTGAAACGAGGAAATGGACCTTATAACTTAAATCTTAATTCTGTCTTTGACAAGGATTATTCTCTCTACGAATTGATACAGACACAAGAGATTGGAAATTTCATGTTTTTCGCACAGAAAGAAATGTTCAGCTCTTGTAACCGTTAATTAAATAAAATATGGACAAACCAACGTTTTTAATTATGAAAGACCATGGACATGTGGCTTGTTCCGAAGAAACCGACCTAGCAGCTATTTCTTTTAGGCTGATCAAAGACATTAAGGGGGGAATACCAATTAGAAGTAGGAAACAGTTACTAAATTTCGGGCGTGGATAGGAAAAAAACTATGGATGATAGAAAAATCAAATTTCGTACGTAGGTTGTATGTTATATTTCTAATAAAACAAAAAAAATTTTACTGCAAAATCTGCATCTGACTCGTTGTCAGAAGCGTGCAGAAAAGAGTCTGCAAATTCACGGTGGGACAAGTTGCAAGAAAACGGCTTAATCAATTTTCATAATTTTTTTGCTAATTATAGATAGTACTATTCTCTAGTCCTTGACATTTTTAGTTTTTCAAAAAAAAATTTGTTTTCTTCTAAAATCAAAAAAAATCGATTTTAATGTTTTTTTTTTCGAATTTGCTAATTTTTTCTGCAAAAACAGCATTGTTTTTGCTGAAAAGATTGTCAAGGACTAGAGAATAGTATTCTCTATAATTAGCAAAAAAAATTATGAAAATTGGTTTAGCCGTTTTCTTGTAATCTGTCCCACCGTGAATTTGCAGACTCTTTTTTTGCTCGCTTCTGACAACGAGCCAAATGCAGATTTTGCAGTAAAATTTTTTCTGTATTATTAGAATTATTAGAAATATAACATACAACCTACGTACAAAATTTGATTTTTCTATCATTTATAGTTTTTTTATATCCACACCCGAACTTAAGTAACCGTTTCCTACTTCTAATGGGTATTCCCCTCCCCCTTCAGAACTTTAGAAAATGGGCCTAAAGGAAATAGCTGCTCATCACGATATATGTCTAAGAGAAAAACAATATGAAATCATAAGTTAACATAATCATAACTTTGATTAGCCCTTATTTTACTAAATGATTTGATTGCTAGAACCATACATTTATAACCGTGCAAATAAAATTGCAAAAAGGTCATAGGTTAATTTTTTCACTGTCAATTTCAAACTTTAAACGAATAAAAAAATTAACTCATACTGTAGTTGTTGGCAATAATATCTTTTTTTGTCAATATCTTTTCAATCTATGAATTCTCGTTTTCAAGAAAAACAAAAAACAAACAAGAATGACAATTTTTGCATTTGATTTAATCAGGTACACCTAATTAAATGTCTGTTTTTTTTTTGTTTTTTGTTTTTTTTTGCAAAAAAGTGTGTTTGGTCAACCATACATACTTTTTAAAAAATAATATTCAACAGATAATTTTTCAATATTTTTTGTCTGTTTTCAATTGATATCACGATATATATTTATACCTCATCGGAAATCTAACTAATCCCCCGATTTCATTGCGTACTATATATTTTTACTGCAACAACACGGTTAATCACAACAATATGGGGGTCCACAATTTGTACCGCTTACCCTAATTCGCCGACGACACACGTCGGCGAATCTATGTAACGTGAACACGCGGTGTGGATTCGCGATATATACACGGTGGAGTAGCTTGGCAACAAGCGGTCGCTTGCGGGGCAAGGTCGAACCCTCCCTCCCCTTCCCCTATCTTTACCTCCTCCTCATCGCAGTTATTTTATCCCGGCATATATTTATTACGAAACTGCGTATATCGCTGCAACGCGCTCCGAGAACGGGAGTCTTCCGTGAACTCGCGGCTCGAAAGGGAAAGCGACGTGAAATGACAAATCAAGCGCAAGGTGTCAAACAAACGTGGAAAAACAGGGAGATTTTTTCATTTTTTCCAGATTCAAAAAATTATTCAGTTCGAATTTCATAAACTAAACTCAATAAGAATTATTTGCTTAACATAAGAATGAAACTGTTAACTATTAACATATGTATTTTCGGATATGGCGAAATAGATATATATTTGCCCCAAACGTATAACACTTTTAAATAAATATAATTTTTTGACAGTTACCAAATTATATTTGATCAAAAGTGTTATACGTTTGGGGCAAACATATATCTATTTGGCCATATCCGAAAATACATATGTTAATAGTCAACATTTCTTCTCTCAGTGTAGGGAAAAAAATTAGACTTTTTGGTGGAAAATTTAAAATTTACTTAACATTTGACGAACTTACAATTGAAAATTTTTTAAACGGGAAATTTCTGGGAATGTGCAGTTTTTTCATCATGGAATCTGGAATTTCGAAGAATTCACACTGAATTCAATAAATTTCAAAATTTGTAACTAATGAAACACCATATTTCATTTGGAAGTCATGTTGAACTGTCAAAGATTTTCTTAAACTAAAAATAAACCTTGCAAATGAAAAAAAAAATTTTTCAACCAAATTTTATGAAAATGTGTAGTTTTTTAGAATTTCGGAAGAATTTTTACTGAACTGGCTAAATTTTTAAAATTTGCAACTAATGAAATATTTCATTCAATTCAAAGATTTATTTTTCATCAGACATTTTTAAAAATCAGTACTTACTAAGTAATTGTCAAAATGATTCACGAAACAGAAATCAAACGAATTTTTTTAAAATTTTTAATGCTTATTAGCAAAAAATTTTCGAATATTTAAAATTTTTAAAAGTGAGTCATGTTAATTGAAAAAAGAAAAATCAAACAATAAACTATTTAACGAAGTATTTCCGAAGTACAGGAAAAATGCAAAAAAAAAAAAAATTAATTAATAGGTACCAGTCATTTTTTCCAAGCCCCAATTATTAGAGTAGCAGCTTAGCGCACACATTTTTTTTTATTATGATCCCCAAAGGAATTTTTGGAATTATAATTTATCTACTGTGAAACAAAATATTTGGACATAGCAATAAAAATAAAAAGTTAGAAATTTTAATATATCAGCCATGGTATTATTTAACCAAGACAATAACTTCAGTTCAAGGGACCACAGACAAACAAAAAAACTAGTAGTTTCGGAACATATTTTGCATTTATTTAATATTTTCATAATTGCTACATATTTTTTTAAACTAAAAAAAGGTCTCAAAGCTAAAAACGCAAGAATAATGATTCAATTCCTGAAAAATTTCAGAAAATATTTTTGCACAAAACATTTTCGAAATTTTTCGCTCAACTGACAGCATTCTCAAAATTAGTATCCAATGAGATATCAAATTTATTTTTAAAGTTTTTTCTGAATTGTAACGCCCATTTCAAAATAACTAAATTACAGGAAAATATTCACGTCCAGATTCATCCTCATAGCATGTTTTTAAAAAATGACGATTTTACTTCTTTACCGCCATAAAAAACACGTTCTTCTGTGCCTGTGATTCTCAAATTAAATACCAATGTTATTCTGGAAATCTGCGATAAAAAAATGTTATAAACTGGGGAGGATAGGTTTTTTTTTTTTTTCGCTGATTGCGGCAGTCGATTGAAACGTTTTTCATTTGCTGATTTCAATTGTAAATTGGGCAGCGGTGACTCGAGGGCTCATTAAAAAGCACCGCGCTTCGCTGCGATTGTCCTAATACAGGCGGTTAACGGTATTTTTTTTCCGATACTCGAAAGTCTCGTTTACGTATTAAGAGACGCAAGAGTTACGAAAAATTAATATTTGTAATCCAAAAACATTTTGCAATGTTTTTGTAGCTTGGGATTAACCAAGTTTTTTAAGGATCGATTTTTCGTTTCAAGGTTGAATCGTCGGGAGTTCATATTTGCTAATTTAATGATATCTCTGAAACTTTTAAAAAAAGGTAACATATGAAAGTTATTTTGATAATAATATTTTAGAGACATATGATTCAGAAAATGGCAAACGAAATAATTATATTCGATAAATATCTATTTTTGGGTTGAAAAAAAAGATGCCGAAAAATATATACAATCGACAATCAAGTAATTTTAATACAGTTAGCCAGTTTTTCCGTAATTAGTGAATCTCTTATTACAGGCTTCTGCGTGTTTAACCAAGTCAAAGTGATGTCACGCTCAACAATTTTCTGTGATACGTAATTCAAACTCGGAGAGTAAATATGTTCGAAAACTAAGATTGAATGAATTATTATAACTAGACTGAAAATTACACGTTTTGTTAACAATATCTTGTAGGCATTCAATTGTGCGTAATACAAATATTTTTCAGAAACATTTGCATGTCGTTTCACGGAATTGCAAGAATTACCTTCAACATATCTACACCATAAATTTTTGGTAAATTAAAAACACAACGAAATATAGATAGCTTTTCAGTCGATTTTTACTAACAATATAACCCAAAGATATTTTAATATTTTTAAAAAACGAGTTCAATTTAAAGCTCCCAGTATACATACTGAAGTGCAAATTTCCGTCACTCAAAACGAAAATTATTTTTCATTGTCGACAAAATAAATACATTACGTCATCCGCGTGCTAGTTTTCGTGCATTGTTCCGTTGAAATTGCGTGGAGTAACATTGAAATTATTGAAAAACAATGAATTTCCGCCCGTTGGATGGTCGCTCGTCCTATAGCGCGATCTACATAATTAATGGTCCATTAAATGAACCGTTTCAACAATTAAGCGCCATCCTCCTGCATTTACCACGCGACAACTTCGAGATTAATCGATCGAGTCGCGCCTTTTTCTCATTTTCACGTGACATCCAAGTAAGGAAAATTTATAATTTAACAATCCGTTACAGTCTTTTATTGTTTATCTCGGATACGGGACAGAATTTTGTGAAATATCAAAACTGTAATGAAACCAAAATTTTTCCAATACTAACAAATAATGAATAAAGTGAGGAATATTCGTGAATAGAAGAGCAAGTTTAGAAAATCAGGGATGCGATAAGATATGCATTTTATTGAAGAAGACTATAAACCATTTTTTTCCCATGCATCCGTAAAAAAGGCCACTTTATTTCTATGGAATGCGGGAACAAAAGCCCCTTTTTGGGGTACTCGGAAATCAGCGGGAAATA
>JAPYZL010065636.1:0-29255 GCA_030522825.1 Platygaster orseoliae | reverse complement strand
GGGCCAGGAAAATCCGAAGAGAAAAAATCGGAAAAAAAAAAAAAAAAAAGATTACCAATTGTTTTGGTGAAGATACTCTAAAAAAAAGGTTGCCAGTTTTTTTGGTGACGATACCCTAAAAAAAAAGGTCACCATTTTTTTTTGGCAAGAGGCCCGTAAGATTCCTCCCCCTGGGTCCGGAAATCCTTTCCACGGCTCTGACACAAAGCATAGTAAATTTCTAAAAAAAAGGCTAATATGAAAATAAAAGGCTAAAATGAAGCCTAATTAATCAAAAAGCTGTAGGGGAGATTGGGGCAAAATGCGCAGTTTTTGATATTATTAAATTTTTGAGGCAGCATAAGGGCTGAGAGGATCTGCAAATGGCATTATATTGTAGCCCGCATATGTGGCTACAATTTAGCCTCAGGCAACTTTAGTTCTAGTTGAACCTTATGCCTCATATAATATATTTATTGAAATAAAAACGATTTTCTGCGCATTTTGCCCCACGCTGGGGCAAAATGCGCAAACTGTGGGGAAAAATGCGCAATTGGGGAAAAATGCGCAATTGCAAAAAAATGCGGTTTTCACGAGGTTGATTGCTGAAAAATTGTGGGAAACACAAAATAAATGATTTCGTGAGCAATTTTAATGAAAATTTTTTAGTTAAAAACTAAATTTGATTCTTAAAACTTTTATTTGTTAAGAACAAAAATTTTGTCAGTAGCGATCGAGTGTCCGTCGAGCAACAGAAAAGCATTTCGACGCGCAATTCGCAGATATTCCCTCACGGATAGCCTTGCATGTTTCGAATACTTTTCCACCATCAATCCACTCTGTTTTGCGAACATAAACGTGAACCATGATGAAAAAAATGTTAAAAAAAAAAAATAAACAAATTCAGAAAAAGTTCGTTATTTCACGAAAATTGAAAAAAAAGGTCTCCAAATTTTCAAATTTGATTTCAAAAAAAGGTGTTGAAAAAACGAGTTTTTTTTACAAGTTTTTCTGTTCAAAAGTGACACATTACTTTTTTTGGCTCATTACCCTCATCACATTTTTCAATAAAATGTTTGGGGGCCCCGGGACACTGCCCCGGCCTTGATACAACCCTGGGTGTAGAAACAATTTGACGAAAAAAAAGTGGAAAACAACAAAAAAGTGAAGAAAATAGCAATATGACCAAACACAGCGAAACAATACAAAACAAGCACTGCGCATTTTGCCCCATGGCTTCATTTCCAGCTAATCAACGTGTGATTCGAAAACGAGTCAAAATTTTGCCAAACCGATAACGTTTTCGTCTTTTTCGCACCTGAATTACTAGAAAAACTCACCTACCATCAATTCTGATGAAAAAAATAACGCAAAAGTTGCAGGTTCCCTTCAGACAAATATTCAGAACACAGTGGCTAAAACAGACTTCTTTTTATAACCAAAAAAGTAAACAAACAAATAAGACGCAATTACTGACATTCAATACTCGACACTAGAGCCATATATGAAAAAAATTTCAAGTGTGCAGTGATTACCGTTTTCACGGTAACGCAAATAGAATATTTCATAAATTGCGCATTTTGCCCCAGTCTCCCCTACTAAATAAAGTAAATAAAGCTATTGATGAGATAACTTTAATAATCATTTAGATTAAATGATAGTAGAATAAATATTGTAATAATTTTTTCAATTAATAAAAAAACTCTACTAAATGAAGTAAATAAATCTGTTGATGAGGTAACATTGTACCAATCATTTTTTTCCATGCATTTCTAGCCAAAACCAATGCTGTCACAAAGTCACCCCTATCGACGGGGTGACTTTGTGACAATCTGAAACCTAATCCTAGCCGATCCAATCAAATTCAGCAGGTTTTTAACATTTTAATTCTGTGAAGAAAGGTAGAAGCAACAATGAACAATACTTTTTTTAAATTTATGTTGAAAATTTCGACTGTTATTCATCAGAAAGTTCAAAACCCGTCACAAAGTCACCCCGTTTTACGGTAATTGAATTTATACGTGATATATTATTTTAAATATAACAAATATTATACACATAGATTTAGATAATCACAAAATTACGAAAAATTATAAGATCACAAAAAGTCAGAAAAACTGAAAGTCATAAAAATTCACAAAAATTATAGTCACAAAATCAACAATCATATCAAGTCACAAAATTGAAAAATTATAAAACTTCACAAAATCTCACTAAATTACAAACAGTTCTAATCGTCCGTTAGATTTTTAGTTTTGTTTTTTAATAATTTTTCTACACTATATATTTAAGACTCTAAAAATAATAATTCATCATAAGACCTATTAATGAATTTTATTTCAAATATAAAAGAAATTATACAATTCGATAAAATTTAATTTATTTAGTAACAGATATTGCTATACAAAAAACACAATCTTCAAAAACAAAATTAACAATTAACATTAAAAGTGAAACCAATGACATTTAATTTGTAAATTCAAACGAATATGATCTTATTGAAAATTTTAATGAGATGTTGGTATAAAATTAACATGCACAATATAAACATTCTTTTTCCGTTATTACTTATTTAAAACTTAGATTTTTTTTATTGAGTTAGACAATAATGTTTGACATAGTGAAAATTATAATGAAAATATTGTATAATATAGTGTTGATAAATAATGAAAAATTAGAAATTTAATAGACTATTTATCGAATTTACTCTCATTAGAACGACAAATTGTAATTTTTTTCAATTATAATTTGTAATTATTAAATAACGCGTAGCGAAGCGCGCGGGGACAGCTAGTTTTAGATAATAAGATAATATTTTTCTCATTCTCTTTGAATAAATGATAGTTTCCTGCATATAATTATAATTTATCTATATTCGACATGAAATACTCTCAGAATTTTTCCTTGATAAAAACAGTTATAAAATTACTCCTAAGATCATTCCCGAGGACTTGGATATCATCGACGTCAAAATATAAAATTGCCTCGCAGATCAATACCATAAAGCTACGTGATCAATGTTATGGTCAAGGTCGTCCTCTAGGTCGCGGTGGGTTCTAAAATGAGGCCGTCGCTCCGTGCGGCGATCATTTCCCACCGCACACACGCGACGACGCCCAAGTCCGTAAAAAGCGCATTTTCTCTTTTTTCCGGCGGCTTTTCCAGCGCCAGGAAAACATTGCGCTCCGGAAATCAAGGCACGTCGCACTCGATAATGCAGCCAATTTTTGATTAGCCTCAACGAATTCGGCCGTGAAAGCGCGTTTTCACTTCTTTTCACTTAAGGCACCTTTCGTGCTATGAAAGTGAAAAAAAAAGAGACCAATACACACGAAACTCTCGACCTGCGGATTTCCGCGGTTCATGACGTGGAAAATTTCGCGGGTGCGAGAACCATGTGAATCGCTAAATGCTAGCTTAGCACGGAGAATTACAGGAATTACGAGTTATCGTCCAAGATTACAGTGAGAAATGCGAATCGTTTCCTCGCGATTACGAAAATGTAAGAAAATATTGGATAAAATAAAAAAATTTCTGGAATTGAAATTAATTATACTATGTTGCGCAGTTTCAAACGATGTTTTTACGTTGTGTGTCAAGGAAAGAAGGTTTTTTTTTCTTGATCAGATGAATTTCGTAAATCCCATCATGTGGAAAGAAAGAGACCCTGAAGTAATTTGGAGGTGATGCAGTTATAATTGTGAGGAGTCCTTGAATAATGGTATTCTCGAGAAAGTTTGTGAGAAGAAAAGGTCTTTCCGGATCTTAGGCATGTTCATATATTTTTATTATTTTTTTTTTTTTTTCTAAAGGACATATATTTTTTGAGTTATTCGATAATTTTTTAGAGCATTGCAAAAATTTGAAAACAGATCTCAGGAATAGTTACTATGGTATCGAAATTTTTAAGAAATTTCAGTATTTAAAAAATGCATATTATTAAGAAAAATAAAGTAAAAATGGATAAACAAGAAGTTCTATAAAAGTAAGAATTTTTTTATATAAATAAATTTAAAAATTTTTGAATTTTTAATTTTTTTTTTTTTTTTTTTTTTTTTTGAATTAGTTCGTCTTATAGAAAAAAAATTTTCTATCGGTTATATTCAAAAATTATTTGTATTGTAATATTTAAGAGGCAAAAAATCGACACTTCTTTTCAAGTATTCATGAAAAAAAATTAACAGCACTAAAGATTATAAAAAGATGATATAAAGATTTTTTTTCTCCAGTAACATACCGTTGGGAGACAACGAACTTCCTTTGAACTCAAGATTAATCAAAAACATCTATTTTTGATGGTCATCAGGATAACGGTTATTTGTGAAATAACGGATAATGGTAATAAAAATTGAATTAGCGAGTCGAATCATTTCGAGCACCATTGATTAATTATATTATTATTGATATTGCATTATGATTGATTTTTTACCTAAAAATTACCTTTTCAGAATAATTACAACAATAATTTGTAGATTTTGAAGATATTTTTACAATTCGTTTTCTATTTGTAAATATTTTTTTGTCAAAAAAGTCAGCAACTGCTAAAAATAGATTTTATTTACAAAGAATGACCCGTCTCACTAACTCACTATATTGGTCTTATTAAAAAGAAATCGCTGGCACAAAAAACTTTTGATAATATGCGTTATAAAAAATGCATGAAATGCTCCGACGATTGACACGAATACCTTGTTTTATAGCGTGCTATTTGTGAAATCTTTTCGATCAGCAAAAAAATACCGAAAAAGGATGCAAAAAATCTAAGGCTTTCGATTATTATATAAGCGTCACAGACAAGTTCATTTCAGGGGAAAAAAGATTTTTATTGCTCTAAAAAATAATTCTTCTGTCACATAATCTTCGGATTAATTATTGATCTGGTGTTGAAAACAGCATACTTTCTCTTTACATTTAAAAAAAAACCCTATAACTGCACGAAAATTCTTATTATTTCCGTTTGGTAAGTAAAGACATAGTTGCAACATTTCGAAGTGGAACATTTAAAAAGTTACTATAGATAATAATCAACGTAAGCAACCAGAATTTTCATGCATCTCAAGAACCAAGTTTATTTTCATCCCTCCTTAACGATAAATATTTTTATTGTTCTTCTACAAAACTATTTTTCATGTCACTAAACCTCCAAATTTATGTTTTATCATGTTTTATAAACAATGATTTGTAACTATATTATTTCAAAAAATTGTCTGAAAGCTGATGAAAAAAGCAGGAATAAAATGTTAATTTTCACTTATCAATAAATATCAGAAGTAGGTATTTTAATGTAAAATATAAAACTTGAATCGAAAGAATGCAAATTCTAAATACTACTAGAAGTTTTAGTACTTTGCATGTAGATCTCTGAGAATTATTTAAAAAAAAAAAAAAATTTTCATTTGAAAGTTAAGTATTCAAAATTTTAAAATATTGCATCATTTGTAATATTATTATAAACATTGCTATAAAGACTTTATTTATTGAAGTTTACAATTTGAAAATTTACATTCGCAACTTTGAGGTATTGTTATTTAAGAATGCTAAAACAAAATGTCAAAATTTCTTTTTTTTAATTTCTTTTCCAAAATACCATAATTCTTATTCGAAGAGTTAATTATAAACAAAAGTTTGCAGTACTTGAAAATTGTACATCAATTTATTAAACATTGCATTACTACAAAAATAACTGACATTTCAGAGTTGATACAGAAGAAAATAAGAATAAAATTATAAAAAAAAAATAAATAAGAATCATTCACTAATACGAAGAATAAATTTTATTTAAAAATATACTTGGTATAAAAAAAATTGGTTTCATTCAATATATTACATTGCTATGATATTATTGATAAGCGTCAGAATAATTTGCTAATATTTGTAAACAATATGTAAAAAAAATGTAAAAAAAGTTTTTCCCGGAATTTCGTAAACTCTATTCTATTTTCTTGTCGATTTCAAAATTTAAATCAAATCGGTTGCTTTGTTTATGAGGAAAATGAATTCGTTTAAAAATTCACTAAAAACTCCATTTGACTATAACTTGTTTGAAAAAAAAAATTATTTTTTTCCCTTTTGTCGAATCATTATGATGATATAATGAACTACCATTTTTTCAACATTTAAATGAAAAAAAAAATTAGTCATTTTTTTGTGGTTTTTTCAGGAATTCTGACCCAATACATTGAATTGTAAATCATTGTTAGTAGCAATCCAATTCCCCCCTCCCAACCCTACTAGGAAGATTTTTGTATTTCATTTTAAGACCATATACTAGTCGTGAATACTTATTAAATTCTTTATTGTTAAGTTTAGAGTTTGGAATGTAATTTTTTGCTGAAAACAGAATATCAGATCAACCTATGTAATGCAAATTCGCAAAGGATTGTTCGATTATTCCTAAAATTACGATCCTCAGCGCAATAGCAGTTCCAAGTTTCTCCAAAATATTCACTTTTCGATGGAGGTTAAATTTCACCGAGCGCAAAACTCTCGTGTTTTATGTTATGTTAAGTAGCTCTCAAATCGTCCTTTCCATCAATTTTATCATCAACGTGTGATGCTTTCGCATTCTCTTCGCATGCAATAAACAATTTTGATGAGAAAATTGTGATTTACAAGCCTATTCACCTTTACGAGCACTCATTGTGTGAATTATAAAATTTATGACGGCTTTATTGTTTGGAAATGAGCATGTTGATCGAACTCATCATCTCCATGAGTAAAAACTTTTTTACAACTAAATGATCGCGAGCGTAAAAACATGTCAAATGGAAAATGATCTCGACGAGAAACGATGTTTATGTTCTTCGAAATCATCGGCATAATTCAATAACGCAACGGATCAGTTGATTAAAAACGATCGGCGAATTTCCACCTCGTAAATTCAGGGAACGGATCGAAGAACGGGACGAGACGTGTGACCCTTAGTTCCGAGTAAAAGAATGGTTAGAGAATCCTCAAGAAACGGCGAGGATTGGATCAGATTGATTCGTGGATCGAATTTTTCATATTTTTCAACTCGCTGTTTCTTCACTAATTATTATCCGATTCACTTAATGCTTATCCCAAAATGTGCGTAATACCTTAGCGCTTCCTGGAATTGAGTTGAATTTCCAGATTTTTTGTTTATTTATAGGTAAACAATAAAGAATGTTGACAGAGCTTGAAATCGAAAAATCATACTTTTAACCGTCAAATTCGTGGAAAAAAAATTGCATTCAATTTTTAACTGTAAAATATAATAAAATCTGAACAATGTTCACGAATTTGACGGTTAAAAGTATGATTTTTCGATTCTGAGCTCTCTCGACATTCTTTGTTGTTTACCTATAAATAAACAAAAAATCTGAAAATTCAACTCAATTTCAGGAAGCGCTAAGGTATTACGCACATTTTGGTATAAGCATTAAGTGAATCGGATAATAATTAGCGAAGAAACAGCGAGTTGAAAAATATGAAAAATTCGATCTACGAATCGATCTGATCCAATCCTCGCCGTTTCTTGACGATTCTCTAACCATTCTTTTACTCGGAGGCTAAGGGTCACGCGTCTCGTCCCGTTCTTCGATCCGTTCACTGAATTGTAGACGCGAAAAAATATTTACTTTCATTAACTTAAGATCAGTCGTAATTAAAATCGCATAAACGCTGGCTCTCGGTTCGGCGTAATTACCACGATCTTGCATAAAAAATAATTAGGAAAATTTAAAACACTTTCACCTTTTGATACGGCTACTCGAAGCCAGAAAATCGCTCGTCTGGTAACGCACTGAATTAATTAAATGGAAGGTGCATTCAAAGCAACTCGGACTTTTGCTCATTCTATTTATCAGGCTCTAAGCATCTTGTGAATTTGATAAAAAGTTTATTTATTCGTCAACATCGCATTCGTAACATTTAATTCAAAATTATGGAATAGCAATGAAAATTGACGAGTTTAAAATAAACTTTAATATGTTCGACTTATACAAAATAATCAAAAAATAGTTATATCGAAAAATCATCGATGTTTTCAATAATTAATTTTTTCTTTTACATTTTCGATTAGCTATACGGAAAAAAATAAATCGAACCCCTTTAATTACGGAAATCATCATTTGCTTAAACTGAATAATTATAACATTCTTACTAATAATTAAGTTGGAAATGGTTCAACTGAGATATTCATTCATGACACCGTAATCACTGAAAAATCAAAATGTATGAACTGAAAATATCACTTGTTGATATGTAAAGTTTGAGATAACTGCAATAGGAACATTATTCTTTCAACAGCGCCAACTTTTTTTTTAGTAAAAGCAACTGGAAATTCGATAAGTTCAATAAACATTTTCAATAATTCTTATTTCAACTGAAATTCAGTTATATCAAAGAAAAAGAAGAATTTTTTTCTCAGTGTAAAAAGTATTGCACGTTTTACCATTGTATACAATCGATCGCAACAAATTACAGTTATGGACGAAACTTCTTGTGAGTTATTCCCCAAGCCTTCTAGAACTTTGGAAATTTAAACACATACTAGAAACAAATTCAAGCTCAAATACAAGCGATCGAGTTGCATTAATAACTGGATATACTTGGAGAAAAATTTGGTGGATATAAATCAAAGAACCTTCACAACACGTTTCGAATATCTTCAATCGTGGCCATTCTAATTCTCTGATTTCT
The DNA here is from genome assembly GCA_030522825.1 of Platygaster orseoliae. NCBI lineage: Eukaryota > Metazoa > Arthropoda > Insecta > Hymenoptera > Platygastridae > Platygaster > Platygaster orseoliae. The sequence goes on along the minus strand of JAPYZL010065636.1, from coordinate 20,612 downwards.
GGTCAAATATTATGTTGTAACTGCAGAATGTGAGTTTTTTATAAGTTAAAAAAACAATCTTTTTCACGGTTTTATAAACGTGAACAAAATATGTTGCCAGTTTCTGAAAAGCTCCACCAAGCGTACAAAAACAAATTTTATATTATTAATACAACATACTAAGTTAAATAACTTAACAAATTACCAAAAAAATATTTTTCTGAAGTAGATGTCAGAAGTTATGAACAATTTCTTGACACTATAAAAAATAACATATAAATACAGAAAATCAAGAAAAGAAAAAACGAATGACATCAGAAAAAACTACGAAAAAAAAATGTTAAATATACATGACTGTCTCGAAAAATTAAAGAATTATACCTTCTTTCGACCAAATTAAAAATTTAAAAAAAACATCGAAAAAAGAGAAGCTTATTAGAATAATTACAAACGATTTGAGAGTACATAGGATATTTCTAACTTTTCTGTACTACTTACAGCATTTTTTCGTCTTCTTTTATATTTTTTATGAAAAAAATTACTAGTAATATAATTAACTTACAAATTAACCAAAAAATCAACAAGTTAAGCTTGTTTCTAGTGCGACTTTTTCATAGTTACACAAGATCTTTTATAGAATCTTGCTAAGGGCCCAGATAAAAGGCCCAAAACTTGAAATATTGAAACAATATATCGATCAGGATCTGCATAATCATTCTTTTTAAATAATATACATAGCTAACTTATGATATTAACTACTACAAACAAGAACAATTTAGATACTATTTTTTTTTTGGCTCAATTAACCGATTTTACCACCCTGTATTTCACAATGCACATTTTTATAATTTTGTAGACAGAACGATTTAAAAATAATTTTACAGAATAAATTTAAAAAATCATTAAATTTAATGCTTTTATTTGTTAAATTCAAAATCAAAGTAGGATATACCAGAGTTAGTTCGAACATTTTTCTTATTTTATTTTTATAATTTTAACTGACAACATTTTCCTTGGTGAAAAATACGTTGTTTTTATGACCATACTTTCAGTTACAACTGTGAATTTTTTAGAAAGCTGCAATAAATTATAGTCATTACTGTATTAGTTGAAATAAGTGAAAAAAATCGTCCCAACTCACCCCAAGTACCGGGTGCGTTGATACATATATGAACACATAGAATAATCGAATGTGGATAGAAACTTCATGCTTGATTCGTGTTTTGATTGTAATATTCAGTTTATTTGAAATAATACATTCATCATTTTCATAAAACAAAGTTTAATTTATCAATTTTAAGGTCATTCATCGAGAATCGTTAATTTTTTTTCTTCTTTTTCTTTGCAAAGCCTGCATTTTTCCATACTGCAGAGCAACTTTTACGAGAGAATTGGTGAAACCAACGGTTTGTTTTCTTTGAAAAAAAAGTTCTAAAAAAATGCAATAAAAAAATTTTCAAGAGTGTTCCGACCTGCCCAAACATAATTTGCACAATATATCCATTAAAAAATTGAGGTAAGGAATTCCGTGGTTTTCGTATCTTAGAGCCTATTAATTTAGTCTGCTTTCCAAAATGGTATGATTTCACGAATTCAGGTATTTTGGAACAACTAAAGAACGAAAATTCTGAGATGTCGAAAATTCACTTACTTACCGAAAATAATTAAATTATAAATATTTTCCGCCAACACGAGACAATAGCGAAAATATGTTCATAAAGTTTACAACGTTGACCAATCGCACGAAAATTTTTTTCAGAGATTCACCAAAAGTAATGTGAAACCTTGAAAAAACAAATTCGACGTAGCCCCTAACAAAGAAATTTTTGAAAATTCAAGAATACAAAAATTCTGAGAATTTTGATTAAAATTCTGAAATTTGAAAATCTAAAGTTAAAAATGCCGATTCGAATTCTGAAATTTGAATTCTGAATTCAAAAATTTTAATTCAAAATCTAAAATTTGAATTCTAAATTCAAAACTCTTATTCAAATTCTGAAATTCGAATTCTAGATTCAAAAAATATGATTTAAATTCTAAATTCGAGAATTCACTGAAAAAAATTCAAGAATTCGACGTAAGAAAGAACAAATTAAAAGAATTCACTGTGAAACTTCACTGAATTCTAAAAATTTTGATTCATATTCTTAAATTTTAATTATGAATTCAAGAATTCACTGAATTCAGTGAAAAAATTCGACAATTTAAAAATTCTGAGAATTCTGATTCAAATTCTGAAATTTAAATTCTAAATTCAGAAATTCTGATTCAAATACAAAGTTTGAATTCTGAGTTGAAAAATTTTGATTCAAATTCTGGAATTTGAATTCTAAATTTAGAAACATTTATTCAAATTCTGAAAATTGAGTTCTAAATTCAGAAACTCTTATTCAAATTCTGAAATGTTAAATCTAGATTAAAAAACTGTCATTCAAATTCTTAAATTTAAATTCTAATTTCAAAAATTCTGAATTAAATTCTGAAATTCCAATTCTAGATTCCAAAATTCTGATTCAAATTATAAATGCGAAAATTCACTGTAAAAATTCAAGAATTCACCGAAAGAAAGAAAAAATTGAAAGAATTCACTGTGAAACTTCACTGAATTCTAAAAATTCTGATTCAGATTCTTAAACTTGAACTACGAATACAAGAATATAAAAATTCTGAGAATTCTGATTCAAATTCTGCAATCTGAATTCTAAATTCAGAAATTCTGATTCAAATTCTCAAGTGGGAGTTCTAAATTAAAAAATTCTGATTCAAACTTTAAATCGATAATTCAAATCTCAGAAAAAAAATTCTCGTGTGATTTTTTAACGTTGTAAACTTTGTCAACATACAAAAATAACTTGTGTGAAGATGCTTCTCAAGCACATTGACGATATTTACTCTAAAATTTTTGAAATAATTCGACTAATTCAATTCATGAATTGTTCCAATTCACCCTGGTGTCCCCTAATTAATGTCTAACAAATAAGCACAATCGTCCAGTTCAAAATGAATCTGCTTCATGAACTTTTGCACAATCAACACCATCCCCACATGACACAAAAACGTGAAAAAAAAAAAAAAATGAAGAAAAACATTACCAGGAAAAGTAAAAAAAAACATGAAAACAAGATTTGCGATTAGGTGACAGCAGCAGCAGCAGCAGCGGCAAAAAATAAAAGACATAACTCGCCGTTGTCCCGATAAACTAGCGCCTCTCGCTCTTCGTCAGTAGCGACCATTCGCGAGTTCCAGGCCGCTTTTCATGACTTGAAATCGCCTGAATTCGCCATACAGCAGACTCAGCAGTTCGCGGCGCACCGCCTTCGGCGCCATACAAGCCGGCTAAGCTCCGTACGCGCGACATGCAACGCGCTCGCGCTTTTACCTTTCCTGCATTATACGCGCTCGACGACACTCGTACTTTCAACCAAACAAGAATAATGCGTCAGGGCCCCCTTGGCCCGCAAGTGACACTGGAAAAATGCAGTGCAAAGTGGAGCTGGCGAAACCACCGGATTGGTGACAAGTAACGGTACGGCTAAAAACCTTTTTTTCGTTTTCAACTTGGCATGAAATTCTTATTCTTGAATACTCAAAGAAGTGTATGTTCCTTCTACTGTTTTGTGTATAAATAGTGTACGATTTTTGTGGACATAGAACAAGGAAACTTTTTTGAGAAAAAATTCAGAAAAAAATGTTGGTCTTCTACTCATGATAAAAATGGTTACTTAAATACGTAAAAAAGTAAAAAATTTTTGTTTTTAAATAATTGAAGAAAAAAAGGAAAACATTGGATTTTGAACAATTTAAAATATATGATTGTCATGATCAATACGCCGAAAAAGTAATGGGGGTTTTTTAAACTTCTTGCTTATTAAAATTTTCTGTCGTTGAATTTTCTTTTATTATTTCATATTTCTTTTATTAACTTATCTATAAGATATTATGGGGTTTTTTTGCAACTTATCAAAAGAACACTTCTGTTTTTCATGCTAGTTGAACATTTCATTCAGTTATGTGCTAAATAACTTACAACTAACTTAATTATTCATAACTTCATAATTTTAAATTCTTGTCAATTTTTGTTTTTGTTAAATTGTGACTCCAAGTTATTGCATAACAAAAATTTATATTTTCCTAATTCTCAAGTTTAGAAAATTATAAATATCTGTGTAGATAACTTCAGGATTTAATTTCCATATTTAAATAAAATTTCTTCTCAGTTTGCAGATTAACAAAAATCCGTAAAATAATAAACCCAAAAAACACTCTTATGTTTGACTAAATTTATTTTTTGAATTGAATGTTGAATTGTAATGTCGAAAATTTTGCATATCTTGTAACTAAGTGTTCTCATTTCCTAAATTTTCATTTTTTTCCAATTTTCATCATTTTTCCAGTTAAAAATCTCATGAAACTTGGATCAAAATATGTATCACCTTACACCAGAGTGAAAAAAAAAATGATCAAATGATCTGATTTCAACGTTTACCTCCGGCTCGCGTCACAGCTCTCCGATATATGTATACAAAAAACAACTTCGCCTCATTAGTCGACGAACACGCTTTTTCCAACTGCTCATTATAATATTCTATGCTGAAATATAGTGAGCGGGCGACAAAGCGAGCGACAATCTATGGTTATCGTAGAAAGTAGTACGCACCGAAAGCCAACGTTCATAATACAAATGAACAACTGGGGAATCTTAGAGGGCAAAAGGAGAGAGTGCACATGCGGTTAAATATATAAAATTTCGTGCTCTCAAAAAGGTCCATTAACCATGGTTAATGCAGATAAAAGTCACGACTCGTCCCAACCCACGTTTCATTTCTTTTTTCCAAATTTTCTAAAGTTACTTAGAAATTTGTGTTGTTTAAAAACTACAAAAATTACTTTCATGTATTATTTAACCAAGTATATTCCAACAGCTTCTTTTTATTTTAAATAATAAAGACACCCAAAATGTTTTGGAAATTCAAAAATTGGTAACTTCCTCATCCATGTTTTTGAACAGAATTTATGTAATTTATTCAAATTTTTATCATGGTTTCCAGGTTCGAAAAAAATTCCAAATTCGATTTCGCAATATCCTACGTAACCAGAAAACAAGGGGCCATACATAAATTACAAATAACAAATTTCCGTATTTTTCAACCCCCCCCCCCCCCCTCGCCCCAGTGTCATCGACTCGACCACTCTTCACCTGCCTTCCCAAAAAATGAAAACACAGAAAATATAAATTTTCAGATTTTTTTTATATTTCTAAATAGCACACTGAACATACGCATAACATGAAAAGATTTTTCAATTTAAGATTCAAGAAATTCAGAATAAAATTATTTATAACACGCTCATTATTCCGGATTTAGAAATATATAATTGGTAAGTATATTGCAATTTTTAGATTATTTTCCAAATTTCTTTTGTTTCTTTTCAATTCTTTCGAATTAAAATTAAGAAGTCTCAAACTACAACAAATTATAATTGCGTTTCTTATTATTTGAGATATAGTTCTCTTTTTAGACTTCATAATCATATTTACAAATATTTGAGTTCTGAAGTAAGAAATTTATATATATATATATTAATTTATTATTATTTATTCATTAATCATAATTTATTAATTATCTTTTAAAATAAAGTAAAAAATGAATGGTCTATTTATGGTTTAATTTATTAAATAATGATTAAATGAGATTTTTATGTTCGAAATGAGGACAAAATTTGACATCGAACATTTTTGTTATTATTCTCGAATGTTTTATTATATTTTCGACGAAGCTCAGAATTATTACACAAAAATTGTGATTTATTAGTTTCAGACTGCTGTGAATTTCAGATTGTACTGCACGAGTTCGAATTATTTCTTAGATTTTTAAAAATTTACAATCAGGGCCATAAGAAGTAAGATTCATAAACGCTCATAATTTCGAACATGAAAAATTATTTTCGACTTTTTAGGCTTGTTTCTTTTGTACCTGAAGTTCCAAGCGTTTAAAATTAAACGAAAAGAAAAAATTTATAAATTTATGATTTTTCTTCATGGAGAGCATTGTGTTAAATATTTTTTTGGGAACCATGAAGTTTTCCGTTCTGACTGAAAAGTCCTAGAAATAAGCTGGAAAGTTTTTTTTTTCTGAAAACCCATATATTTTTGTTTTTCGTTCAATTTTAAACATTTTGAACTTCAGGTACATGTTTTTTATAGCAAATAGCAAATTTTTGAAAGTTTATGTTCAGAAATACAAAGATTCTACACATCATAAAACTGTATTGTCTATTTTTCATTCACGAACTTTCTTTTAATTCTGAAAGGAACAACTTATAATTTAGATTACTTAGTACAAAAATATTAAAAATTGTAAATTTCTTGAAAATTATTTTCAAAAATCGAGAAATTCATGTATAAATCAAAAACTTTAACCTTATATTATGCTCGAACCTCTTTGGTACAAACTGACACACTTAAGCCTACATCCCCCCCCCCCCAACTTCTTTAAAGCATTATGCTATTTATGGACTGCCTTCAATGAAAAAAAATCAGTTAAAGAACAAACCATACACAGGAAAAAAGGGGTCACAACCACACAAACAGTAATATTTTCACAATCATATTCATAGTTGGTACAACTACACTCGATATTTTTGGCCTTCACTACTTTCAATATAACTACGACATATTTTTATGCCTAAATCTTTCAAGAAAACGCATCAAATTAAAATTTTATTGCACTAACAATAAAGATGGTTGTACCAGCCATAAATATAGTTAACGCACATATTACTACTTATATGGTCGTGGCAACCAAGCCCTTCTTTCCATACATTGCACATTACTGCACAGATAGAAATTTTTGGTTACAACAACCATTAATTTAGTAAAATATAAGCCCACCAAAGTTTTAGATAGTACAACCAAAACTTTAGTTATGATAACCAAATAATTTGTTATTGCAACTTCAGTATCAGTCATAAAAATTGAACATAAGTTGATATAACAGAAGTTTTGATTGTAGTACCAAAAACTTTGGTGGGTCCATATTTTACTAAATCAATGGTTGCTGTAACCAAACCATTTTTCTCCGTGTACTTGTAGGAAAAACAAACCAAATAAAATATGTAAAATTACCAAGAGTACAGAACTTTGGTAAATTAGCTTTCGTGTTGATTGGCGCTCGCGGAATGAAGCGAAAAAACGAGTGAAAGGCTGCGTAAAAGCCCGCTTTTCAGGAAAGAAACTGGCTGCTCTGAGAAACGTGAAATGAATGATTGAATTGTTTGGACGGAATCGTAGGTTCGCACGTCGGATTTTCTGGATGGGGGAAAGTCGCGAAAATGCCGGTCGGATTGTCCACCATTGCCGGAACCGCGTCATTTTTTGGCTGGAGCCTGATTCCGCTTTTCGCCATCGGGTTCACGGTTTTTCGTTACAACAACGCCGACCCGGAATCCCACCCAGCCAATGCCAAACAAGTATGAAATTTATGTATACATCAAAGTGAAACATCTATGACATTTGTTCTTTGATATAATGCATTTCTTTTGTGAATAGAAAGATATTATGATGAAATATAGAGTATACTGAGGAAAAACAAGGTATTCTGACTATTTCAATCAAGAACATTTACCATACATTTAAATTACATTTGGATATTATTTTAATTTCAATGAAATAGAACAAAGTTCTCACTAGGTGTGAAATAAATTCCAAAAAGAGGTTAACATCTCGATTTTCCCAGTAAATTTGTTTCTTCCGATTTATTAATTACAAATCGTCGACGTTTCGACTCATTCAGAGAGTCCTTTTCAAGACAACCTATCACCAATACAAGAAAATAAATAAAACTCGTCATTACATTATTATTTAAATATTATAACATGAAAATATTATTCATTTGTTAGTTATAAACAAAATGCAAAACCGTAAATACTCAAAACAAAAGCCTTCAGAATCTTGAAAAAAACATACTCTGCAAAATTTAATTTGAATTTTTATTCTCTAGACTTTATTTGATTTCATTTAAGGTGTGTATTGAAAGTAGATTAAATAAAATTTAATTAATCAATTGAAATTTTTGTTTAATTAATTTTTTTAAATCGATTTATTATTTGTTATTTATATTTATTTATTTATATATTTACATAAATATTATCGATCATTGATTTTTTTCATTGAAATTAATGAATTGAATAATTTGTACAGGTAGAGAAATAATAAATAAATAAAAGTGCATAAATAAATAAATGAGGTTCAACATCAATTATAAGTTTCAAAGTTAATTTCAGTTATTTTAGTCATTTTCTTGTTTAGAAATTAATTCAAATTTCATTTCCAGTTTTCGAAGAAGCATTTAAATTGATAAATTATGAACAACGTGAATATAACATATATATTTTTACCTGATAAGATTTCGCTATACGTTCGCTATTTGTGTAGAACCAAACATGCAGTTGCTTACCTGTAACAAAACAAAAAAGGTTCGTTAGAAGATCATTAATTATTGTCAAATCATGGTTATATAAATTATCAATTCATGCTCGAATTATATTCAAGGTTTTCCATGATTAACGTATTTCAATCTCCAAAGTTGCTTTATCACAGTAATCATGGAAGTTGTTGTCATCATGACGATAAGAAACAATTTCCCCAGGCAAAGTTTCGAATTTTCTGAATTTACTCGGAATTCAACTTTCTATTAACAAAAAAAACAATATGATTTGAAAATATTTATTTAATTTTATTACTTTCAACTTTTTATCCCTGCGAATTTACAAGAATAGCAAACAAAAGTAGTAGCTGCGATGATATATTTGAAAACGCAACCCTGAATAAATTAATTGTATTGGCTTGATATAATTTATTTGAATAAATTTAATACATAACGTTTTCTTGTAATCTCAAATCATTCAGCGATGATTATACCTAGTCAATTTTTGAATTCAAACCTAATCTAACCTAACCTAACAAAGTGCGTATCTCGTCATCTTATCTGACCAAAGTGCTCAGAATCGCAGAAATTCTCAAAAAAGCATTATCTAGTAATCTAGTCTAAAATAGTTACAGTTGAGAATAATGGATATTTATTCCATATATAGAATATTCACTGAAAATTCGGCCACATATATCGAATTTTACTTATTTGATCGTCGACCATCAAATTACTTTTTGAAATAGTGAGAATCTATGAACTCATCATTTACTTAAAAAATCTACTAATTGAATAGTAGAATTTGAAACTACTTATATGGTTAGTGAAAATATCATTAATCACAATAGTAATAAATTCACTAATTGCTTAGTCATTTCAAAAACTTCACTAATTGAAAGGTAAACTCACAAATAACTAATTCAGTAGACTGCGACTATAAGGGGACAGCCGAAAACGGCGATAACTAAATGCTTCAGTAGAATATGCGATCTTTTCAATTCGCTGTTTCTCCGTAACTAATGATGCGATTTCGTCAATATATATGTAAAAATATGCGTAAGACTTTAGCGGTTCCGAAAAGTTAACTCGCGGCTATAAATTGTACATTTGTTTATGAATAAACAATAAATGAAGTTGATGTAAACTCAGGTGTGAAAAAAATATAAACTTATTGTTAAATTTGCAATAGTACACTTTTTATTGTTAAATATTATGATGTTTATTTACTTCCATGCCATACGTGCAACAAAAAACTGTACTATTGAAAATTTAACAATAAATTTATAGTTTTTTCACACCTGAGTTTACATCAACTTCATTTATTGTTTATTCATAAACAAATGTACAATTTATAGCTGCGAGTTAACTTTTCGGAACCGCTAAAGCCTTACGCATATTTTTACATATATATATATTGACGAAATCGCATCATTAGTTACGGAGAAACAGCGAATTGAAAAGATCGCATATTCTACTGAAGCATTTAGTTATCGCCGTTTTCGACTGTCCCTCTATCCATCCCGGTACTATAGCTGCGGGGTCACGCGCCTCGAAAAACGCGTCCCCTTATAGTCGCAGTCTACTGAATTCATGTTGTAGAATTTGACTATTTCTTTAGCTAACTTGTGGAATTTCACTGATTCGATGGTGAATCACGAACCTACTAATTGAATGAGTAAAAATTTCACTAATTCAAACTGAGAGGGTGAATTTTAAAATCTAAGCATTTAATGATATCATTTTTAACAGCTCCTCCAAATGTACGACTTCATTGTAATCGGGGGTGGAAGCGCGGGGGCAGTCGTAGCTTCACGATTATCAGAAATTCAAAACTGGAATGTCCTTTTACTGGAAGCCGGAGGCGACGAGAACGAAGTTTCAGACGTACCAGCACTAGCGGGCTACATGCAACTCTCCGAGTTTGACTGGAAATTTAAAACCGAGCCCCCCACAACGTCACCCTATTGCATGGCGATGGTCGGAGATCGGTAATAAATCACTTTTCATGCAATTTTACAAAAGCAAACTTAACATAGGACTTTTGTGCTTGGCAATAATCAGCTCTGTCAACAAAAAGTTTTTGTTGAGCTTGTAAAGTGATAACGAAACTGAGGCTCGTTTTTATTTTGATTAATTAATGGATGTTAATGGAAATTCAAATCAGGAAGATGTCTAGATTTATAAGTATTTTTTAAGAAAAGTAGAGATTTTAAGACTTACTTTTTTAACAGCTTTTAGGAATTTTCGTGGAATTTAGTAGGTAAATATGAAATATTTAAATAGTATAAATTATGATGTAAGTAGAAATTCTGGAAAAGAAGCTACAATTTCCAAAAATAATACTATTGTTAGAAACATTTATGAATACTTTTTAAACTGTAGCTTTATTTCCTCTGAAATTTACATTTTTTTTTAAACTCTACAGATTCTTGAAAATATCTGGAAAATTTGAAAAGATATATTACTTCATAAATGAAAGAAGTAAAATTAAAATTATCTTAGGTTTGAAAAAAAAACAATAGCGTTAAGTGATCTTCGTTCTACTTTTACATAAACAAAAATGAAATTTCTATAACTTCATTACTTTCAAAACTCACTATATTTCCGATCGAATTTTTTTGCATAGAAACCGCGAAAGCTAAATTCGATAAACGGCACAATTTTTGCGCTTTGAAGATTCAGCTGTAAATATCGTCACATTTTTTTACTTTACATGATGGAGAGAAATTTTTGAATACAAATGTTTACAAAAAAATGTTAATAATAATTGAAAAACTAAAAACATTAAAGTTTATTACTATCTTCCGATTTTATGCACGCTTAATGAATTCAGTTGGCAAATATAAATATAAGATATTACTAAAAAAATTGATTTATTTTGGAAATAATTTCAGAAAATAGACAAAAACTCATAAAATTTCAAGTCCTGTTTCAAATTGATAATTTTGCAATTCATCGAATAGTTCTAGGATGGATATCTTTGGAATAATCGACTTCTAGCCAATTTTCTGAATTTCTGTGAAAATTTTGAAAACTCGTAAAATGACACAACTTCTCATAAAAACATAGTAAATATCCCTAATTAAACATAACCATGGACTGAAAACGTAAATTCTAAATCTTCAATAATTTTAGAATTCAAATAGAAGCGTAGGCTGAAAAAATGTTAGGGAGGGGTTTTTTTTTTAGGGAATTTTTCGTTTTAAATTTTAAATTTTTTTTGAAATTAGGTTAGGGAGGATATTATTTTTTTTAAATCTATAAAAATAGTCAAAATGCATAATGCACTTTGATTCTTAGAGCATCGAATTTCAAAAAGCTTGATAGAAATTCATAATATTAGGAATCCCTGTAAGTTGTATAAATATAAGGTAATATAAAAAATGTTAAAAGTATAAAAAGAAGACCAAATTCTTATCTTATTTGGACTTATAGAGAATTTAAAAATCTTATTACCAAAACCAAATTGTCAAAGACAGAAAATCATATAATTCCAGAAGGGATATATTTTTTAAGTATTTTCGGAACTTCTTCAATATCCATATTTCATGTTATTTATATAGAATCTTGTAGTATTTTTCAGTATTTTTTAAAGTTTCTTGTATTTCTAGAATTCACTCAACAGATTTCCAGAATTTGATTCTACAGTATTGAAAATTCTAACGTTTTTGAGTTTTTATAGATTTATAATATTAACTTGTAGATTGTTATATAAACTTTCAGTATTCAATGCTCTAGAATTTCGATTTCAATAGAATGCCAATAGCTTATTGGTCTAAACCTTAATATTTAGAGTAAGTTTTTATTAATCCAATAATGACTTCTAGTATTTTCAAAGATGTCTGGAAAAATAAGATCTACGTCAATTTTGAGTATCTTATAAATTTTTTATATATTCATACTTTTTAGAGTATTTTGAAATATTTGTGCCATTTTATAGCGTTTTATAGTATTTTTATTCATTACTAGTATTTCTATAGATTTTTATTTCCGTTTTATTAGAATTTGATGGTCTAGAATTCCATGTATTTTAGGATAGATGTTTCAAATATCAGTTTTTAATAGAATTCCACTACTTTTAGTATTTAGAGTTTGTTTATGATTCAAAATAGTTTTTTAATTTTTTATGAATTTATGTATGAAATTCTAGAATTCGATATTCAAAAGTTCAAAGTTTCTTAAATGTTCAAAATTTACGATAACTCTAGTTTTTTTTTGTTCGTTTTTTTTTTATCACTGGGTAAAAAAAATTTCTCAAATTTATTTTCTCTACATTATTCTAGACAAACTTTTATAATTGTGATTCTACTAAACCAATGCTTTCTGTTATTTTTGAGTTTGTGAAATAAAGAATTCTAAATTCTACTGAAATTTGAAAATCAATAGAAAACCATTTGTTTAATCCTCTAGGTTTCACTTAGTAAATTTTTTATAGCTATTACCTATTTTCAATATTTTTCATTCTTTTTTTTATTGATCATTTCATTTCATTGATCATTTTCATTATCATAAGGACAACGCATTATTTTGTGATTGTTCCTATTTTATTTCATTTTTTTGTTTATAATTACATTATTTTCATTTTTACATGAAGTAATAATGAATTTTATCCAAATTTCAGAAGGTTACCTCGAGATTTTGATTCTTATAAAAAATTTTTATCAAATTTTTATAAGGTCGATCTCATAAAATTTCATTTTTTGCAAAAATTCTTATAGAAAATTTTTTTCATAAATTTTTGTTTAATAAAAAATAAATTAAGGTAATTTATTTTGAGAAGAAAAAAATTATTATTATACAAATTTTCACAACATTAAAAATTTTTATATAAAATATCAAATTTTATAAAAAATGTACGAGGCTTAAATATTTTTTGAGAAAATAATTTCCAATTTTTTTTTAGTATATCTTTTTGATAAAGCTTTTATAAGATAACTTTGCAAGAAAAAATTTTTTTTTAATTTTATAAGGTCGACTTTATAAAAAATGAAATCCTCATAAAAAATTCATGATTATCACAAAAATTTTGCCTTTTTTTTAAAAAATCAAAATCACTAAGGTTCTTAAACTCCTAAAACCCCTCTTTACCTACGCTTCTGAATACCAACTATAAAAAAGCAATTATACTTTCCAGAACTTTTTTCCCTCTTTACTTCAACTTCAAATATCATCTAACATTTCCAACCTCACATGAAAAAAAAAAGTTAAAAAATTTCACAAGATTCATCAACCATCCGTTGAAGAACCCAAACACCCGTCACATCTTGTCAACTTCATGCACAAACTACGTAAAAATAACTTTTCCCAAAATCAATTTAAAGTAAGTTCACATGCATATTATCACATACACCAACATGCACGTTCTGAATTATCACAATCTTCTAAACCGCTTATTAGCATGAAATAACTTCAAACAAGGGGAATTTCAATCGACAGGTGCAACTGGCCCAGAGGCAAAGTTCTCGGAGGCAGCAGTGTCCTAAATGCCATGGTCTACGTTCGCGGAAACAGGTGAGAGAAGGCATCTCGGCCTCGCCTTGCTTTAAAAGAAAGAAAAAAAAACAACGATTTAGAAAAAATTGGGCAAAAATCAGCCCGGAAACGCGAGAGCAGCGATTATTGACCTGAGGCCCAAAGCGGGCCCGCCCGTTCGATGTTATCCGCTCGCGAGCGCTTTCTCCGCCAACCCCGTGATGGCATAAATCGAAAGTCGCGCCGCGGTGTCGCAAAAATTTGTGGACTGACGTTGAGTTAAGTGGTTTCCGACCCATTACACCGAGAATAATGGCTTTGGGATAATGGCGCTTCAATGAGGAGCATTCCCGAACGCCAATTGCAATAAACTCTTTATACAAGTTATTGTCGATAAGTTTATTTTTCTAAACTATCGATATTAATGGAAGATAAATGAAATTCCTGCATTAAATCACAGTCTAAACACTCGCATAATTCAAGAACTGTATTTTTTTGTCATATCAGTTTGTGACCATACAAACTCATAAATTGAGGGCCCGGAAAGCAAAACAGCTGGAGCGCTCGACCTAGTAAGTAAGGGAGGGGGCGTAACGCGAAGATCCGATCAAAAGGAAGACGAAAACGAAATATTTCGATGAACTTTTTTTATTTAACTCGCCATAACTCTGGAATTAGACATTGGAATAAAATGAAATTTGGACACATAATTTTTCTTACCTTAGCGATGCTCCTGGAGTGCAGAAAAATTCATTGGCATTATTTATTTATGTATATATTATAACTCGGCGCGGTCATTGATTTATTCATACTGCTGCTATAATAATAATCAAATCAACATGCAATTTTTATGGAGACTTCTTTGCTCTATAATAAAGAAAACTTGTAAATAAAAGTTTTGAAAATCTCGAGGTTTTGGGTTATTATTTAATATCATTGTTTATTGTTATTTCAATAATAAATAAACAATGTCAATGATTTCTACACTTTGAGAGCATCGCTAAAATAAGAAGAATCATGCGTCCAAATTTTATTTCATTCCAATGTCTAGTTCCAGAGTTATGGCGAGTTAAATAAAAAAGGTTTATTGAAATATTTCGTTTTCGTTTTTCTTTTGATCGGATCTTCGCGTTACGCCCCCTCCCTTACTTACTAGGTCGAGCGCTCTCACTGTTTGGCTTTCCGGGTCTTCAATTTTAGTTCAAGACTGTCCGTGCACATAAATCAAAAAAATCATCTAACAACCTCATTTACATTCATTCCTAACGGTTGTAATTACAAAAACTGTAATATACAATGTCGGCGAGTTCATATAGAAACTCTATAATTGAATAAATTATCAGATATTTATTTCCGAACAAAGTAATAAGCAGAAACTGTTGTAAAAAGGCGGACAGGTCGTAATTTTAAAAAGATTTGGCATGCAATAATTTATATAATTTGGTCTTCTCTCAGGCGTGATTACGACCACTGGTCGAGATTGGGAAACCCTGGTTGGAGTTATGACGAGATCCTCCAATATTTCGTGAAATCTGAGGACAACAGGAATCCATACCTCGCTCGGACCCCGTACCATGGGACCGGTGGCTATTTGACCGTGCAGGAGGCGCCCTGGCGCAGTCCCCTTTCTCTGGCTTTCTTGCAAGCCGCCGGAGAATTGGGCTACCAAGTTCGGGACATCAATGGTGAAAATCAAACTGGTTTTATGATTACTCAGTCAACGATTCGAAGAGGAAGTCGATGTTCAACTGCCAAGGTTTTTATCATAAATAAATCATATAATTATCATATATAACTCATGAAGCTCAACCAAGGGCGTAGTCAGGAAATTTTCGCAGTAAAGAAAAGTTCATTTTTTCAAGATGTCAAAGTCATAATGAAACAAAATTTCGCAAGATTGTAACTGTTAAATTTGGAATTTTTGAATTCGTGAATCAAGTTTTGGAACTACAGTATTAAAATAAATGATGGATTAATGTGGCAATTTCACTCATAATAATAACAATAATAAGAAATACTCTCTAAAACTGAAACAGAAAAATTTCACTGATAGGAACAGTGAATTTGAATGAAGGTTTTATTAAGTTCATTTCAATTGATGAACAGTTAATTCAACTGTTTTTTTCAGTCAAAATAACTGTCGAAAAGTCGTTTTCACTTATTCATCTAGCAAAAAAAAGTCTAATACGACTGGCAACCAGTGAGAATCAACTGTTTCAGATTTCGAGAGTAAAATCTATCGATAAAACTTGAACAAAATAATTCAAAAAACTTTTTAAATATAAAAAATTCAAATTGGATTATCAAAGTTTAAGATTGTTTGAAAAACTAGTAATCATTTAATGAGAAAATGAATGACATGCATATCAACAAAACTTTACAATAAATGTATAGCAGTCAAAATATCCAAGTTACTGTGAATTTATTCTATAATTTTTATATTCGACCAACGATTTGTATCATCTCAATAGGGATTCCAACTGTTTATAATAAAATTTGATCAATTTCAAGAAAATTACGATTGTTCAACTTCTGGGGTTGAAAAAAAATTTTTTAACTCAAGTTACTAATGTAGACTTGAAAAAAATGATGTTATTCGTCCAACTTTTTAAATGAAGTTTAGGCTTAAAATCAGAAACTCAAATATATGATTTCATTTTGAAACTTAATTAGAAAACTGCGAATAACAACTTAGATTGTAATTTACGAAAATTTAAAAAAATAGCAAATTCTTCAATCGAAATTTTTAGAAATTCGATGTATAATTCCATGGTTTTTTCCATTTAAAAATAATAATATTTGGTCAAATTTTTCTTGAAACATGTCAATAATAATTCAATATATTTTAATAATATACTACATTATATATTATATTTTTTTTATATTTTATATTTTTTATTATACATAATATAATAAAAAATATAAAGAAATTACATAGAAAAAATTTTACAAACTTTAATACTACCATCAAATCAATAATATTAAAATTGACACTTTCTCAGAAGTAATCATCAGTGGGGAAAACAAAAATATTGGCGATAAAATTCAAAATATTAATTTATTCATGCATGAAAAAACAGGGAAATATTTATGATAGGCAAGAAATATTTATATACAAATGCAAGCAAATTTTATGTTTTTTGTACATTGTTTACATTTTCGATTCCTAATCAAAGTTGTTGCAGAAAATGACCACATGTTTTGCTAAGTTCTCTTCGACTTATAATTCGAATAGCATAATGTTTCAATTGATTATTTATTTTGAAATGTAAACAGATTATAAATCGGTAAATATGTGATATGTCGAATAATTTTTCTGTAATTTTCAAACTGCAAATTAAAGAAGATGAAATAAATTAAATTAAATTAAAGAAAAAAAAATTGAAATTGAATGCAAATGAATTGCATTTTTAATTTAATTTTTTTTACTTGATTTGCATTTTTTTAAATTTTCAATTAAATTTCTTCATTTTTTACGTATTATTTTTAATTTAGTTTGTAAATAATTAAATGCATATGAAAGAAAAAGAAAATGGCGAAACATGCATAAGAAGTAAATATTTTTTTAGGTCAAAAATTTTTGAAAATATTCGGAATTAAAAATGAAATACCTACAAATATTTACGGAGAATCTAAAAGTGGCGAAACGTTTTTGTTTCGCTAAAAACTGCCAAAATATTCATTAAAATTTTTTTCATTTAAATAAATATTTTTGGTTACCCTGATCATCAGAATCGGGAGTAATGAGATCATGAAATTTGTGACCTTTGTTCACAAGTAACAGAATTTGATACATACTTGCAAATCAGGTCTTCTAATTTAAAAAATTTTCTTTTTATCATTTGGGAATCGTACCTGTAGCCTAAAAACTTTTTACTCATATTGCATTAAATAAAATCTACGATATTCTGCTCCTGAAAACCAGAATGATTCATGATTTTTCACCTCAACATTAGTTTTTTTGTCATTCATATTTTTTTAAATTTAAAATCAAATTTCAGATAACGTAATTTCGAATTACAAAATTACCGTATGTAAAAACAAATTTATTAAACATAAAATTACACTTAATCCCAAGAAATATCTGCGTGAACAAAAGTCAAGACGTAAATTTGCAGTAATACAGTTTTGCTTCACTCAAACTCCACCCCTTTACCCCTCCCCTGAAATAAAAAAATTTAAATCATGCTTTCTGTCACTACCTATTAAATATTATATTTTTCAAAATCCAGGCCTTCCTCCGGCCAGTTCGCAACCGCCTTAACCTCCACATCGCCATGAACGCCCAGGCCTTGAAAATCACCTTCAACAAAGAAAAACGAGCCACAGGAGTAGAATTTCTGCGCGAGGGCCAAGTTCTGCAAGTCCGAGTTCGCAGAGAAGTCGTCCTCTCGGCCGGGGCCATAAACTCCCCCCACCTTTTAATGCTTTCGGGCATAGGGCCCAAAGAACATCTCTCCCGTTTCGGCATCACCGTGCTCTCGGACCTACGCGTCGGGGACCACCTCCAGGTAAGTCCGATTTTCAAAAATCATCTCACGAAAACCAATTTCCACTAACCAATCACTTATAAACGTCAACAGGACCACGTGGGCCTTGGGGGCCTCACCTTCCTCGTCGACCAACCTGTGACCTTCAAAAAAGACCGCTTCCAGAACATCCCCACCTTTATGGAATACGTTATGCACGAGCGGGGCCCAATGACCAATCCCGGAGTCGAGGGCCTAGCTTTTCTAAACTCGAAATACGCCGACCCATCCGGCGATTTTCCGGATATCCAATTCCACTTCGCGCCAAGTTCCGTCAATTCCGACGGTGGAGATCAAATCCGCAAAGTTTTGGGCCTCAGGGACTCTGTCTACAATACCATGTACAAGCCTCTACTCAAGGCCGAGACTTGGTCGATATTGCCCCTGCTGCTGAGGCCCAAAAGTTCGGGTTGGATTCGGTTGAAGAGCCCGAACCCTTTGGTCTATCCGAGTATAATTCCCAATTATTTCACACACGAAGAGGACATGCAGGTTCTGGTGGAAGGTGTCAGATTGGCGATGGCGATTTCCAATACAACAGCTTTCGCGAGATTTCGCTCGAGGCCTCTAACCGTGAAAATGCCGGGCTGTCAAAAGTTTGAATTTGATAGCTATGCGTATTGGGAATGTTACGCGAGGCATTTTTCCTTCACGATATATCACCCTTGGTATGTATGTTCACGATAGAAGAAATCAGTCAGTCATATGAAAATCATGGTTCGAATTTAAAAGTTGATAGAAATCGAATTCAGTCGAAATAGTTTACTTCATTAGAGATTTGCAAGCTCTTTTTGATTTGAAATTTAATAAATATAAATTTAAATAATTTATTTATTTAAATAAATAATATTTCAATAAATTTAAATATAAATAAATTTAACAACAGTGGTACCTGCAAAATGGGCCCGAAAACGGACCCAACAGCAGTTGTCGACCCGAGGTTGAGGGTTTATGGTGTCAAGGGGTTGAGGGTCGTCGACGCATCTATTATGCCGGAGATTGTTTCAGGTAATCCAGATAGTTGATTATTACTCAATAATAACTACACATTCATTTTTGAAACTTGATTCAAGATTTTTGAAACTAAAATTCTATTTTGTGTCAAATAATTAGGGAATTTTCTGTGTAAGAAGTAACTTTTATGAATCTATCATAAATTCTTACTTTTTCTAAAATTCGAATCAATTTTCATTCTTAACAATTTGAAAGTTATACGATTCGGTGTATGGCAATATCTCTAAAAATTATATTTTCAAAATAACTTGACAATCAAAATTGTCGAGTTGTATGTCAGTGGAAATTGAGAAAGTTCTGCAAGTCCGAGAATTGAGAAAGTTCTTTACAAGTTTACCAAGACATCTTAGGTCGTTATCAAAATTTTAAGACCTCGTAAATGAGTCAAAGTTATTTAAACATAATGACAAACTTTAATTATTTCTTAATTTCTATATTTCAATGTTGTGAAATCTAGCTTTCGTAATGTTTAAGTCACTACAATGAATAACTAAATATACTTTTGAATTTGTTTAAATTTTACGATTTTTCAAAAAATTTCAGCTCACAATGGAGGGCCCGGAAAGCAAAACAGCGGGAGCGCTCGACCTAGTAAGTAAGGGAGGGGGCGTAACGCGAAGATCCGATCAAAAGGAAGACGAAAACAATATATTTCAATAAACTTTTTTTATTTAACTCGCCATAACTTTGGAACTAGGCATTGGAATGAAATGAAATTTGGACACATGATTCTTCTTACCTTAGCGATGCTCTTAAAGTGCAGAAAAACTCATTGACATTATTTATTTATTGTTGAAATAACAATAAACAATTATATTCAATATTAACCCAAAACCTCGAGATTTTCAAAACTTTTATTTACAAGTTTTCTTTATTATAGAGCAAAGAAGTCCCCATAAAAATTTCATGTTGATTGTATTATTATTATAGCCGCAATATGAATAAATCAATGACCGCGCCGAGTTATAATATATACATAAATAAATAGTGCCAATGAATTTTTCTGCACTTCAGGAGCATCGCCAAAGTAAGAAAAATTATGTGTCCAAATTTTATTTTATTCCAATGTCTAATTCCAGAGTTATGGCGAGTTAAGTAAAAAAAGTTTATTGAAATATTTCGTTTTCGTCTTCCTTTTGATCGGATCTTCGCGTTACGCCCCCTCTCTTACTTACTAGGTCGAGCGCTCCCGCTG
>JAPYZL010065634.1:0-12805 GCA_030522825.1 Platygaster orseoliae | reverse complement strand
CTTTTAATAAGTTGTCTATAAAATTTCCTTGTATGCATTAAAAATTAACTTATTTATTCTTCCAAAACTTGTATTTTTTTCTCTTCTTGTTCAGTGATCTTGAATATTCCATCTTCACATTTTTTCAAAACATAAAAATTTGAAAGTAATAAATATTGATTTTGATATGACCAAAAAATATATATTTCTATAAAAAATCAATAGCATCATCTTCTGAATTTTCGCAAATCAGTTTTATGTTCCTTCCTTTAGAAGTTCAGTGTTTTCGTTTAAATTCTGTATTTCAACCAAAATTTCGGATTCACCATCTGTTACTGAACCAAAATATGAATTTTTTTTTCTTCTCCAAATTTACAATAAATGAATCTCTCATTATCTCAAAAAATCACAATTTATCAATACCTTCCACTAATAACTATATTAAAAAATGACAATAAATATAAATAGAATAAGGAAGCTGAATAGAAGTAAAGAAGAAAATTAGTAAGCTGTATCTTTCAAATTTAATGATGAAGACAGAAGAAATATATTATATTTATGACTAGAGATGAATAAAACTTTTTTCAAAATTACGTGTTTTTTATTTCAATAACTTATTTATAAAAAATATTTTTGCATAATAAAAAAAAGGTGATACAATTTTTTTTAAAGAAATTGTCGAGAAACAATAATTGATTATTGATGAAATATGAAATATAGTATATGATTGCGAGTTTTGAAAATGCCTGTTTTGACGAAACGAAAGGTTGCAGCCCGAGGCGAAGCCCGAGGGTTGTAATCGTTTCGTCAAAAGAGGCAATTTCCAAAACTCGCAATACGATATTTTATTCACAGTTCGCTAGTGATTCATGTCCAAATATCCGATTACTAGCAAATTATGAATAAAATCATTTTTCGTAATGAAATAAAAAAATTTTAAATAAGTGAACAAGAAGAGAATTTAGAGGAAACTTATTTAAAAGAAAAAATGGGAGTTGGAGGTCTTTTCTAAAAAAAAAAAATTTACAAAAAATATTTCCTCCACACCAGAAAAAAACGAAAAACCTATAGAATATAAAAATTATTAAAAAACTGAATATCTATGTGTGTACAAATTTCTGAAAAAATCTATAAGATAACACACTCAAAACCTTGAAAACTTTGAATTCGTCTAGAGAATTGATTTTTAGATATCTTTCTGAAAATCAATACAAATCCAAAAAAAATTGTTAAATCGTATAATATAGCCAAGAAATACGGAAGATACTGCTTTTTTGAAGAATCTTTTCAAATGTAGGAAATCTTGAAGATCATTTCCAGAATGAATATTTATTTTCGAATTTACTAAAAAATCATACGAGAACTTATTAAATGCGGCGATCACTAATTGTCATTGTAACTCGAAAATAAAAAATTTGAATTCATTATAATTATTTTTCATATTTTTTATATACATAAAAAATGTCTGTGCGGAGAAAAAGTCATGCAGAAATCAGGTTTGCGGAAAAAAGGTCATACCGAAATCGTGTGTTCGGAAAAATGAATGCGAAAAAATGAATGCGGAAATATGAATTCGGAAAAGTGTACCCCAATCGTAAACACTATAGCAAAACTTTTAAACAATGTTCTAGCATGAATACAACATTAGTTTCGACTATAAAAGCAAGAAATTTATGAAGATCATCATACACCAGATCTGGTGCATGTTTGAATGCGAGGGTATGGGGGAAATTCCCAACTTTGCTGAAAAAAAAGAAGCCTCACCCGCAAATCATGCAAGTAATTTTTCCATCCATGTGTGGTCCCCTCAGGCATTGAGAACAAAACGTGTGAAAACAGGAGAGCAAGCAGGGCTCGGAATAATAATCGTGGCACATCCCGCACATAAGAGGGTTGCCCGGCGAACGACCTGGCATCCCCGTGGAACTCACGTCAGTCTCGCCCCCGATCCCGTCGTTCATCCCCGAGCTCGCCATTTCCCTAAAACTTCAGGAAACTTCAACTTCTTTAATCACGACACCGCGAATTTTGACGCATGGATCGAACCCTCGAAGCCGCATATTACGAAACACCACCCCATCTCTATTTTCCGATACACATTTCCCACGCGAAGCTTCGAATTTTCTTTCCCCTTTTCAAAACCATCGCATTTTTCTCGTTTACCTTTTTCGAAACGTTAGGACTTGGCGAGTTTTAGTGTTTGGCGTTTTCGAGAAACTTGAGCAATTTTTTATTGTACATCCTGTCGTTTGGTGGACCACTACCCCAACTACCCTTCTTCGCGAGAATTCCACTTGTTCACTCGACAGAGTCGTAGCTAGCAAGTTTTGAGAGGACGGAAATGGCCCTTGTAACTGTAACTGTAACTGCTAATCTCATTAAAAACTACACGCAGAGCAAAGTTTACTAAAATTGACTAAATCTTTAGTCAAATACGAACCTAAAAAAGTTTTTCACTCATTTCAACTAAAATACTTGATCGAGTTAAAAAAATTATAGTCGATGTGACGAAATACTTAGGTTGATAAGAAAAAAAACTTTTTTAGGTTCGCTAAAAATTTTCCTGAGTGTATATTGAGTGCAAAATCAGGAAAAGAGGATAAATAAACAAGAAATTCCAAGTGTAAAAAATCCAATGTGTGAGCGGAAATTAACGTATATCATTCAATGAAGACTCTAATTTTTTATAAACATTGTATGTTGGACTATTGTTGCGTCGAAAATTGCTTAAAAATATATCTTCAACTGTTGAAACATGTTTTTTAGTTTTTCGAACACGAAAATTGACTTTAGTTTAAAATCCCTTTTTACCATAGTCGTATGTAAAATTTGTATATAAAAAACTATTAAAAATGTGTTCGCAATAAATATTGGTGCAAATTTTTGGATCAAAGTACATAAATATTTCGAAAATCGTACGGCGTCCAGAAGACTTTTTTATTTTCGTTTTTTCTTATAAGGTTTTGTCTCTAAAAACAGTTAGCAAAAATATTTTGTTATGATAAAACATGAAGTTATTTATAATTTATTATTGAAAAATAACTAAACTTTAGATACAATCTGACATTGTGAAAAATTAAAAACAAATACATACAAGAAAATAAATTAAAAACTACTCAACTACTCAAAAATATATTTCACAATAAACAATAGTACAAAAAATATACAATTGGATTATATACTGAAGATGTTTCGTAAAACTTTTTCAATAAAACGATATTTTTATTTAACTTTTAAGTTCGAATTAATAAAAGAAAATTTTATACAAAGAAAATATAGATAAATATACAAGAAAAAAAAATAATTGGAACCAATTCATTAATTTAAGTTCTGAATAGAAATTCCTCCATTCTTAAATACTTTTCAATAAATTTTCTCCTTCGGGGGAACTTCATCCCCGAAACTACCTTTTTAGTTACGCCACTGCGACTCGCTTTTGCGCCTTTTCGCGAATCTCCTCGACGGCTGACACAACGGGGGATGAAATGAAAGGGGGAGGGTGTCGTAAAACTACGGAAAATCGCAGCCCTGCGATTTCTGGAGCCCAGCATCCCGGGCACCTATGGCGCATGTTTCAGCTGATTGCTGGAGAAAAAGAGGGCAAGCTCTGGGTGGATGAACGCGTAACAAGGGTGGCCGCGTTTCGCCAGGTATTTACGCGTGGCCATGTGAAAAACTTAAACAAATATTTGCCATTTACTCAGGGGAACTTGGCCTCGTTTCCACCATGTTAAAGATAAAAGCCGATTAAATTCATGCTTTTCCAGATATTTGATAAAATCTCGAAAGGAATTCCGAAATTGGTTTCAAAAATTTTTCAGCCTTTTTTAACTGTAACAGCGTATAATCGTAAAAATATTTGTCAATCATCACTAGTTTACATGAAAATATCAATCTTTATTTTTCGAAAGACACGTTATCGAAATATTTGAAAAGAGCATGTTTTTTTATTTACTGCCAGAAATATCAAGAACGATCGATTTGATTGATATGAAATATAAATCGTTAAAAAAGGTACACTTCTTAGTTTTACAGTGATATACTGCTTTTATCGATAGGAATAGTAGTTTTTAGGTTACAGCCACTGAAAGTAAAAAGAAGTGAGTTTCATAAAATTACTCATCCTGAAAAACACACTTTTTTTACTTTACTTAAAAAAAAAACACTTTTTTTGCAAATATTTCAATAATGCTTCTTTACAAGAATAAATGATTGATGTTTTCGTACTCAGTGACACCAAATTAGTCTAGAAAACAACTAACGAAAAATTTGTAAACTAACGTTAGTCTGGTTGATTTTTGGGGTTTTGAAATTGACTTTACTTTTCATAAAAGTCAGAATCATTAATTTTTTTAAAAATTGTATTTTTTGAAATAGAAAAGCTCGTTTCATTCAACTTTATCGTTTAATGTGAGGAAATCATCTATTTTTCTCTTGTTTTTTAGGATATATCTATAATTTTAGTAAAAATAGTTAATAAACTGACCACGCAAAGCTTTTTATATTCATCGGCACAAACAAAAAGTATTTTAAAGATTTACAGCTTTCCCCACTTTTATTACGAAATCTCTTTTTCCCAGTAATAATATGAAATTCTCTCGAAATAAGCGTTGGAATTGCATTTCATTTGCACAGGACTCCCAGGAGAGTAAAACTGGAATGAGATGAGAATCAAATGTAACGAAGATCTTTAAAACCTCTGTAATATACGTGAAAAACAAATATCCTCAAAAATTATATCAACTTTAATGAAAATTCTATTTGTGAAATTGTACTTATCAAAATATTTAAATAATAACTTAATTTCAACGTTGCACTGAAAAACAGATTTGTTTGGCTCAAGATCATTAATTTGATCGTTATTTTACCAACCAAATATATGTCTCACTTAAATAAATTTTTGTTTAGAAAAACGAATTTTTTTCTGAAAAATATTTTTAGTTAATAAACACAAATTAATTCAAGTCAGCATTAACGCAATTTTTTTAGACTCATTCGAAATTCGGAAAAAATTACTAAAATTTGTTTCTCATCTGAACTAAAAATTTAATTTAGTGAACGAAATATAAAATGTGTATTCGAATGAATGAGGAATTCAACTAGAAATACACAGGATTTTACGCCACCCAAAGCAGGATATACAAGAAAAACTTTTCTGTGCAAAATTATGGTCCATACAATATACTCTTAAAAGTAGGATTCAAAACAAAAAACGAAAATCAGTTTTTATGTCTTTATTAAGGTTGCTAAGAAATTCACAAAACTAAACCAGTGAAACAAAAAAATTAAAAATTAAAAATATGCGTAATGTAAATGTACATAAAAAAAAATTTTCGTCAATTTCGGAAATATCTGTCAACTTTTTTTATTCATGGAAGATTTTTATTCTGTAAATTAAAATAAACATTGACTGTGAAAATATGATTTTTAAAGTCCTTAACTTCAGATTTCTCTGATCTTTTTTTTCATTTATGGTTGACAGGTTTGAAAATATGAGTCCGTTTTAATTTCATTTTTCCAAATCAAATGTATCAATAGATTTTCATTTTTCATTCAATTCAATAAGGTTTTATCACAAAGTATACGAATTTGAATCCTTTTACTTCCGACTTCGGACTTTTATTAAGTTTTCTGAATAATTTACATTTTCGCCATTGGGACGTTTACCAATTTCCAATATATTGGAATAAATTCAGATATCAGTGAAAAACTGGTAATAAATAACAACGAAAGTAACGTTTCCATTTACTCGTACTAGAATGTATTCGAACTTGAAAATTGCTGATGATTTTAAGTGATATTTTCCACTAATTTAATTGGTACTGTTTTTGGTGCTGGAGGAGGATCGAATTCGCCAAATTCTGGCCGATAGTCTGCATCAATACGAAACGGTTTCAGCTCCCAAGGCACTCGATCTTCCATCGTATCCGGTTTAATACCAAGATCCTCCAATGTTGGGACGCCTTTCAACACTATGTCACTAGTGGCATCCTAAACAATTTATTTCTCCATTACAACCCTTGATGATAATTTTAAAATTTAAAATCTTGCGTAGTTGAAAAAATACATTCATTATTCTAACTTTTGATCATTTTGACCCAGAATCTTATACTTGTCGATTTTTTTCATCAGTTGCTTCATTAAAAATCAATGATTTTACATTTAATTACAATTTCCATTGCATCTTAATCTAGATGTATTTGTCTATTACAAATGTAAGTATTTCAAATTAAATCAATTACAGACTATGGTTTGTCAGTTGCTAAATTCTGAAGCTTGAAGCAAAGACATTAAATTTTTTTCAAACCTGAGATAAAATCCAACATTTTTACTGCTCTAGTCAGAGACGTAGTCAGAAAAAATTTTCGGGGGAGTTTTTCGAAAAAATATACACATTTATATCCTTCAGTGTTTTATAATTTTTAATCCTTGAAGATGCCATTACGAGAGTACAATTTTCCAATTTTTTTCAAGTCAAAAGTTGTATATTTCTTCATGTTGATATTAAATGTAATGGAATTCAATTTTTGTGATTTTCAATAAGCTGAGTTAGGAACTTTTTTTTCTCATGCTTTAAGTGTTTTTTCACAATCTGACGAATTTCATGATTTTATTTTGGATTTTCATACATCAATTTTTTAAAGATTTTTGAGAAAATCATAGTACACAGATTTCAAGTATTTAATATGCTATAATGTTGAAATTTTCTTGTTGGCTATATTATTTATTATTTTATTATTTATCATTAATCGCAATATTTAATATTTTTATTGCTTTCAAAATGTTTAGTTATATATTGTATAGCCAAACATTTCTGAATATAATTTCATTTCAGAAAAAATTCTTCTTAAGTTATAATAATTATTATTTTGAGTTGAAAAAACTAAAAGCTCTGGACTTGTTTTGAATTTTAATAATTTTTTTAATTAGTATTGTTATTTTTATGAATTATTTTTTTATCATTATCACTTTCGTCCATTTTTCGTGAAATACTATCGTTAAGAAAATTTTCTTCATATAAAACAAAATTTAATTTCTTCATATAGTTTTTGAGTATGAAAAGATTTTACAATAATTCTCGCAGGATTTTTAAATGTTTTTTTAGATTTCTAGTATTCTCGTAGATATTTATAAATCAATTCTGAAAACTCTATGCTCTAGAATGGAAATATCTATAGATTTTTAATAATTTCATAGATTTTGAGGATAATTAGGTCTACATTAATTTTAAGCATTTTTTATGTATCCTTTGAATTTAATTATTTTTTCAGTATTTATAAGATTTTTTATCGTTTTATAGTATTTTTATACATTGCCATTGGTGCAGATTTTTCAGAAACGCAATTTTTTCAAAGAATTCAATAACTTTTAGTATTTTTCAGAAACTTTTAACTTGAAAGATTTTCTGGTATTTTTATGAACTTCTGTCTTAATTTCTATCAACTTCATTTCCAAGTTTCAAAATTTTTAGATTCTTATAGAATTTTCGTAGATTTATGTCTTTTTAAGAATTGCCAGTACAATTTCTTGTATCGAATTCGAATTTGGTCTATCAAATTCTTATTATAATAATAAGTCAGATTATTATCATCAGGGCAACCAAAAATATTGACGATAAAATGCAAAATATTTATTTATTTATGCATGAAAAAGCAGTGAAATATTTATGATCAAACGCAAGCAAGTTTTATGTTTTTTGTACATTTATTTACATTTTCGGCTCCTAATCAAAGTTATTGTAGAAAATGACCACATGTTTTGCTAAGTTATATTCGACTTATAATTCAAATAACATAATGTTTCAATTGGTTATTTTGAAGCGTAAACAGATTATGAATCTGTAAATATGTGACATGTCGAATAATTTCTCGATAATTTTCAAACTGCAAATGAAAGAAAATAAAATGAATAAAATTAAATAAAAGACAAATAAAATTTTAATTAAATGCAAATAATTGCATTTTTTATATTTCAATTTTAATTTTTTCATTTCTAATTGAATTTGCAAATAATTAAATGAAAATTAGAATTCAATGCAAATTAAAGAAAAATGAAATGGCGAAACATGCATTAGTAAATATTTTTTATGGTCAGCAATTGTTTGAAATATTTGGAATTAAGAATGAAAAACCTTAAAATATTTACGAAAAATCTAAAAGTAGTAAAATATTTTCGTTCCGCCAAAAACTGCCAAAATATTTATTTAAATATTTTTTATTTAAATAAATATTTTTTGTTGCCCTGATTATCATAATATTAATCATATATATCTCGACATAATAAGACATAAATAAGTGATATCGTTTTGTGATTCGGACGATGACGAACATTTTTTGCCCCCCTAATTGAAATCCTAGCTACGCCCTTGCCTACTAGTTCTTTAATCTAAAAATACTATAAGTGAAGTTAACAAATGTTGTTTCATCCTTTATAATTATTAAACATACTTTCTTTGATTAAATGAAAAATGTGTGAAAATAAAAATTGTTAATCCTTAACTTTCAATCACAATAATAAGAATTCCTGAATGATTATTTTAATTGTCTAGGATTCCCACATCTTCCAACTCAACTACCTGTATCAAAAAAACATAAATTTTATGTGTCTGAAGTTTCAAACGTTTATGAAATGAAGGGAAACGAAAAAAAATTTATTTTTCATTTCCATCCATGAATAAAATTAAAAATAATAAAAAACGTTCAATAATATTCGTTAAATATCAAAAATTAGTAATTAATTTTATTACTAGGAATGATAGAACAATTTTTTTAATTTTTTAATTTATTTTTAAACGTTTGGAACTTCAGAGACATTAAATTTTAATGTTTTGTAACTCACCCTCTCAAAGCCTTCCCAATGCACATTGCCGTAAGGAACACCAAATTTAATGGCCCGGAAAAAAGCCATTTTCAATCTCAAAGGAGAAAACCACCTCAAGTTTGCTATTGTATAGCCCACTTCATCGGCTTGGTAACATATATTTCTCAGTATCCACGTGACGAGTTCTGACATTTGGTAACGTTTTGGCCCTACAAACTGATAAGTTCTGCCAGCTGTTTCACGGTCTCTGATGCAAGCGACTATTCCAGAAACAACGTCATGTACGTGAATTGGCTGCTTTTCCGTTTTCTCTCCTCTTTCATACAAAGGAAGTCGCCTGAAATCCAATAGCATATTTGTAATAATGAAATTCCAGAATTGCCAATTCATACACAAATTTGGACATTTTAAAACCAAACATTGCAAAAATTGGAAATACAGTAAAATTAGAATGCTTTGCTAACTTTTCTATTCGACGAAACCAGCTACTGTACACCGTCAAAAATCTGTCTTCTTGACCATAAATTGTAGCAGGTCGAATAATTGTAGCTTCTGGGAATTCTTCTTTCACTGCCCATTCTCCTTCCCATTTCGATTTGTAGTATTTTGAGCCTTCTTTTAATATATGAGGCTGAAAAAAAATTATTCACAGATTGGCAAACACGTCACTTGAAAATTTCAAAATCTTCTTGATTATTTTGATTCTGACTTTGGGAAGAGTGTAAATTTTTCATTTTAGTTCATAAAAAAAAATATGCAACTTATCAAACTTGAATCAAATAATTACCTTTGGATTTGGGTGGGCATTCAAACAAGACAAATGGATGAATCTCTGGATGCCCATTTCTTTGCAAATTTTAGCCAATCGTCTGGCACCATCAACGTGTACATCCGCAAATTTGAAATTTCTCGTTTCGAAATCTCTGCCAATGCAGTTGACAACGACATTCGAGTACTTGACGCATTTCCTGATTGATTCTTCATCGCGTAAATCGAACGGATGAGCAAGAATTTGACCAAGATCTCCAGCAAGTTTCAGTGGCATCAGATCATAATGGTCACCACGATAGGGTAGAATAATCTTCAAAGAATTTAATTTTTCAAGGATTTGGCATTTTCAATGTATTAATATACGACATTATTAAACTTTATTATAAGCAATTTTGTGTTTTGATTGTAAGATTTTTAAAAAATAAAAATTGAAAAATTTTTGGATATGTTAAATAAAAAATAGTCCTTGAATAGTGTAGAACAATTTTTTTAACTCATAATGAATTTATGTTCAAATATGAATTATGAAAATATGGATTCTGAAGTTATGAATTATGAAAAAACATATAAAAATGATAATAAAAAAACCAAATTAAAAAAATCATTAATTAAAATATATAACTAATTTATATAATCAATTAAATAATACTTGACTTATACAATGCATCAATTTATTAACTAAATAATAAATAATCTATAAATAAAAATAATAAGATAAATAAGTTCAATTAATTAGTTATAAAAAAATGAAAAAATATTTTTTCTGAAAAAATTAATCAAATTTAATAAAATAATATCAATAATTAATAATTTATCAATAATATGAAAATTATTAATAAAATTAATAAGTAATGATAAATTAGTAAACTTAATTATTTAATAAGGTAATATAAAAAATTTATTAGGTTCATAATAGTAATGAATTAATAAATAGTAAATAAATATTAATAAAATATTAATAATTAAATAATAAATAATTTTATAATAATTAAAATGTTTATTCATTCAATTTATTTTATTGGTGAACAAAATATCAATGTTGACGAGAAAATACCTGGGTTCCAATTTTCCCAAGCCGATTAACCAAATAATTCCCAACAAATCCTGTATTGCCGAATACGGTACAAATGATTCCATTAAAACTACTTCTTCCTCCGGTGCCTCTTTTCATTTGGGAGGTTGATGGATTTTTTATAATTTGCGGTTGCGAAGAATACTGGCATATTTGCGTAGCAGCACATGTTGCCCTTAAATTTTGACTGCCTAGAAATTGAAAGCTCACTAAATACAAAAAAAAAACTCACGCAACTGTAAGATTCATCCATTATTTTTGTAAATGTATCATTATATTGATATAAACACTGGAAATAAACGTTACGTAAGTTTCTGGATATTTGTGTTTTTGCATCTGTTTTCTATAATGTTTTGAATGCTCTTAGATGAAGCTTGTTAGGGAAAAAGTTTTTAAGTGTTTAAAATAATTGCGATTAGAGGTTTTTGTGTTTACTTGTTAATTTTAAGATACTCCTTCGAACAAGGACAGCCATTTTTAATTACTGGCATCGACTGCCAACAGCTGGCAGTAAAATGCCAAATTATTGTTGTTGGCCAATGAATGAGATCAGGTTAGGTTTCGAGAGATTCACACATTCAAATGGTTAATCACAATAATCACAACAATGTACAGAAATGTCGTCATGTTATTATATTCGCCATATATATAGGTACTACTGTATACAATTGAATTACGCTGACAAAATTAAAACACAAAAAACATCAATCGTAAATATACTATATTAATATAAAAAATGCCAAATTTCGTTGATTTTGTAGTTTTGTTAATGGATCAGGTCAGGTTAGGTTTCGAAATTCACGAGTTTCACAAATTTGCCAATCACAATATTCACACAATGTAAAAATATGTGACTGTATGTATACATATATTTATGTATTTACATTGTATTTACATATTGTTACATATGCAATTGCATACGATTGATTCAGATTGATTGGTTTACAGAAACGACGAAATTAAAACACAAACATCAATCGTCCTGATAATTTTTTTAATTTTCGTAGCGCAAATTAGCTACAATATTAGGATTCAGTTTTCGAATCCTGTGGAAAAAGAAAAAATATGGCAAGTACAAGCGACAACAACATCATAGCGGCAAACAACACTGGAGAGAACAATACAGCTTTGGAGAGCTCAACTTTTGTCGAGAATATTGAGGATTCTGGCTCAGCAAATGCTGGTAATAATTCTAAACATACTCTTTTTTTTAATTGTTGCATTATAGTAATTTGTGATCGTAAAAAATTGACGTTTACTATTTTTGTATATAAAAAATGTGAAAAAATAGACTATGCAATTTTACATTCCAAATTAAATTGTAAACAACTTTGCAGATTTTGCTACAATTTAAATAAAACCGTTTTTGCCAGGCACGTAGGTAGAGAGGGGTTTTCGGGGTTCAAACCCCTTCCAAAAATCGAGATAAATTCTTTATAATTTCGTGAAAAAAAGATAAAAATAATGATGATAAAAAAGTAATGCATGAAAATAATATTACTGAATCTTAAAATGGGTAAAATTCAAATAACATTAGGAATTTTTGGTTTTTCTAACTAAAATTAACAATTATTCTAATTTAAAAGGATTTTTTTCTGAAACTAAATTATAATAAAATATATAGTAGGGTGATTCAAAAAAACACTTTTTTCGAATTTGAACCAGCACTGGCCTGAATAATAAAAGTTATGTCGTAACTAAGAAATGAAGACCAAAAAAGTTGAAATCAAAAAATATTTAGAGGTCGTTACCAGCGATTTCAGTATTTTTGCAGCTCCGCATCGCGAAAATAGCACTCGAAAAAAAAATCAATAACTTCTTGATTTTTCACTCAAATTGCATGAAAATTGGAGAGCTTCATTTAACGCTTTTTGAGACAATGTATTGAAATTTGAAAAAAAAAAAAAAATTTTTTTTTTTTTTTCAAGTATCTCTCCGTACAAGAGCGTCATCTCATGTAACGAGCAGCTAGTCAAATAGACCCTCGACGATTTCGAAAAAAAACTCTGAAAATGAGTATAAAACATTTTAATATACGTAAAAAGTGCCCAAAGAAACGTTTCGTGTTCTATGTCGGTTTTTATGATAAGTTCAGCATAAACATGGCTTGGTATTCCCAGGTTTGAATTTTTTTCTATACTTTGATGTGTGAACTACAACCGA
>JAPYZL010065612.1:0-22299 GCA_030522825.1 Platygaster orseoliae | reverse complement strand
CGGTATAGGAGATATCATAAATACGCATAGGTGGAATAGACATACGGCAAAAACTATGCCACGTATGGCTGATTTTCATATACTTTTTTTTCAGTGCAATAAAGCACGTATAGCTATTTTTTCTAAGTAGAGAACAATATTTTCTGATGCAATGTTGAAGATTCTTGTCACTCATTATTAGTACGAACGATAAAAGAATTTTTTTAATGGTACATATTTCATGAAAGAAATAAACATACATACTGCAGTAAGGCATATTGAAGCGTAGAAACCAGTAATACTCTGTAGTTAACAGGTTTTGACCGCCAGACCCCTTGTAGATAACATATGTATACTACATAATTTTTTTTTCATGAGAACGTTGAAAACTTCGTATTTCGGTTTCTCCAGAGTAAATGAAGGTAAAAAATTTTACAGATTAAAAAAATATTTAAAAACTCAAAAATTATAACATTTTTTCATTGCCGTGTAAAATTTATAAAATGTCAGTTAACAGGTTTTGACCGCCGAGCCTTCAATTAATAATGAATCAACATAATCATAATCATAATAACAAAATAATATTAAAAAAATTAATTGTAAATTCTTAATGTTAATTAAAATTATTATTCTCAAAAAATAATACATTGTACGCTGAAAAAGTGGTACATCATGTCCTAAACAATATGTTTAAAAGTTATATTATAAAATATATTTAAACATACCAAAAATTTTTTTTTACAAGAATTATTAACAATAACTATTTATATTGACATGAATGTTATTATTTATATTTATAAACTCTTGATGTTAATTAAAAATATTATTATCAAGAAATGATACATACGCTAAAAGAATGGTACATTATCTTACAAATAATACGCCTAAAAATTATATTAATAAATTAATAGTTATAAAATTGATCATAAATTATTAAGGGCCGTGCACATAATACGTCACACAATTTTTAGCCATTTTTGACACCTCCCTCCCGGGGGGGGGTCAACTCGCAAGCGTGCGAGTTGAATCACATTCCTCCCATGTAACATACAATATTTTTTTCCATGTATGTGTAGGAGTGGCCACTTACAATGAAACGCGTGACGTAGGCCTCTTTCCGGGAAGTCATAAAATCAGCGAGAGAATTCTTCTTTGTTCCCTGCTATCTGTGATAAAAGTCATTTATCCCGGATAGCAGGGAACAAAGAAGAATTCTTCCGCTGATTTTATGACTACTCGAAAAGAGGGCTGTATTCACGCGATTCATTGTAAAAAAGCGGCCATTCCAACATATATATGGAAAAAAATTATTATTAATTAATATTAACATTGATATAAATATTAATATTATTATAAAATGACGAACATCAATTTATTATTGACATTAATGGTTATTTTTAAAAATCAAAAATTATTGAAAACAATGAATATGTTATAAATTTTAGTAATATTCATATTCATATTATTATTATGAATATTGATAAATTAAAATAATAATTATGAATGAATTAACACGATAATATTGAGAAAGTATTATAACAAAAATTTTTATAAAAACTTTGTGTTAATGAAAACAACTATTTTTAAAATATGATACATCATATTATGTTAAAATAATGGTATATTATGTTATGAAAAATGTGCTTAGAAAATTATATTGAATCAATAATAGTGATAAAAATTATTATAAATAATGTTAATATTGATACTAATATTATTATTATAAAATAACAAACAACAATTTATTATGGACATCAATGAATTTTTGAATACGCTGCTAATTGTAATGATAGGGAAATTTATTGATATTTACTGATATATATATATATATATATATCAGTAATAAACCTCAAGCTACTAATATTTATCAGTAATGATTTCTATTAATATATTTTATCAATAATCAACAGACAAATCCTTCCGATTTTCAGATTTGTTTCCCTCCATTTTCTGTCTCTCTTTCATTCCTATTTGAATTTTGCGCGTCAAATGTAATCTAACCTTACTTTGCTAATCAGCTGCGTTTGTCTTCTGCGCATTATGTGCAGGTTCAACAACAAAAAGTTTTCTCCCGGTTTTGGGTAGTTTTTAGATCTTTCCGTGTTTCTGTTTGTGTTTTTTTGGTTTTTTATCGTTTCGTGGGATATTTTAGCTGTATTTTCAGCGTTTTCGGTTTAAAGACTGTTAGGTTTGTGATTTTGTTTACGTATTTGGACCTAACCCTAACCTATAAAAGACGTTGGTTTTCGATGTTATTTGTTTGTTTGTTTGTTTGTTTGTTTGTTTGTTTGTTCGTTTTTTTTTGAATATGCAGTGTAGTGAATTTTGTTGTAAATTTCGAAAAATCTTATTACTTTTTTTGTTGCAATTTTAATTAAGTTTGATTTACTTCGAAAATATATACGCCCCCCTCCTCCCCCTTTATGTTTGTTTGTTTTAGTTAACTATTGTTTTTAATTTGTTAAAATTAGACAAAATTAATTATTGTGGTTTTTCGTAAGTTTTTTTTTATCTATTGTTGTCATGCATAGAACTATATTTTGAAAAAAAAAGTATTTTTTAGGAAATAATTTTTGAGAAATTACTTATTAAAATGTAGATTTTTAAAATAACAGTAAGAAAATTTGTTTCATTGGTTAGCAAAAAATAGGAACTTTTTATTTTAACGAGGTTACAAAAAAAGTAAAATTAGTTTATTTAACGACAATTTTTTTTATAAGATCAGTATGAAAAAAAAATTAAAGAGAAAATATTTTAAAAATAAAAAAAAAAAATATTTTAAAAAAAAAAAATAAAAAAAAAAAAAAAAAAAAAAACGATTGGTTCAAAATATGAACCAGTTTTCTGCTTGTGACTTTATTCGTCATTTTAATTCACGACAAGCAAATTTTTCGACAATATTCTTCCAAAAGCCAATTTCTCAACAAAAATTTTCATGTAAATTGATACTTTCATCAAAATAAATAATATTTAATTCTGTAAGTAATATTTTTATTACTTATAGAATTCGATTTTTATTTGATTATTCATTATATTACAGCAAATTCTATAAGCAGAAAACAATTTATGTACACATTTTCTTTTATTTTTTAAAAGACCATAGAAAAAAATACAAAGTTATTATGAAAAACACTCAAAATGTTAGAAATTCACAAAGCAATTTTTATATTTAAACTATGTAAAACAACATTAATTTAGTTTTTTGAAAATCTATGAAATAACAGAAAATATATTAAACTTTGAAATTCAGAGCTTTTAATTCTAGAAATCTATGTATATGGAACTCTATAAAAATATAAGGTATTCTTTAAAATACTGTAAATACTGAAAAACTGCGAGAAATACAAAAAGTACTCGAAATCTTCCTAATATATACGAAAAATCTGCAAAAATAGGTTTATACTTTTTTCTAAAAAATTCATTGAAACACCACAATCTATAAAAATTTAAATAGTTATGTTTCTAAAAATATGTATAGCAATTTTTTAAAAGAATAACTCATCTATAATGATACTAGGAAATCCAAAAAAATGTTACGAATACTAAAATTTTCAGCATTTCTTTCAATAATATAAAATTAATGTAGATTTAATTTTTTCAAAAATTTGTAAAATTACAGAAAGTCTTCAGAGCTTTTAATCTTAGAGTATTGAATTATTTTGAAATCTATTGAAAATAGGTAAAATTAATAAAAAAATTAATAAAAAATTCTTTTCAACTTTGTGAATAATCAAAAGATATGAGAAACAAGAAAAATTATAGGAATTTATGTAATTGAAAATCCATAAGTATATTGTTTTATTAAAAATCTATTGAAGTAACACAATCCATAAAATTTAGAATCCTCAAGAATAAAATTTGATTATTTTAGTAAAAAACTGTATGTTTGTAAAAAATAGTAAGAAATTTTACAAAACCTTTAAATCCCTGAAAAAAAAACTTTTTTTACATTTCGATGAATTGTACATATTAAATAGTTACCTCGAATAAAATTTTTTCATAAAATTATGTAGTAACCGGAGATAATGAGTCATCAAATTTTTGTTTAATGAAATATAAAAACCACAATCAGTTTTCTTATAGTAATTAAAATAAACTTCATAAAATAATGTATTTATAAAAAAATGCACATAATTTAATTCGGTAAGTCCTTTTTATTCATAAACCTTTGTTCAATTACCTTTCAAAATTACATGAAAGTTACACATTGTTTTTGCAATTTCAAATAAAAATAAAATAAGTAGAGAAATATAAATTGGACTAAAATCAACGGGAACTCAGTAAATACAATGTCAAAAA
This sequence comes from Platygaster orseoliae, assembly GCA_030522825.1. Lineage (NCBI taxonomy): Eukaryota > Metazoa > Arthropoda > Insecta > Hymenoptera > Platygastridae > Platygaster > Platygaster orseoliae. The sequence continues at coordinate 18,021 of JAPYZL010065612.1, read as the reverse complement.
TTTTCCCCCCTTTTTTTTTTTTTTTTTTTTTTTTTTTTTTTTAAGAAAATCAGATTTTTCTTATTAAGTATTTCAAATTTTTGTAATAAAACTTGAAAAATCATATGTGATGCTCCTCGAGAAAAAGTACCTTATTCTTATGCATCTCTTGCATAAGGGTCATTTTCTTGCAATGTGTCACATTCGCTTGAAATTTAAATTTATTTATTTATTTAATTTAAAAATAAATAAATTAAAAATTGTTATAATTAATAAATACAAATACTAAAATTATTATTAAATATTATTTTAATTATTAATATAAATTCTTATTATTATTATTACTATTATTAATCATATTATTATTATTGTATATTATAAATTATTATTAGTATTAGTATTATAAAATACAAATATTAAATTATTAAATACAAAATTTTTTTTTTCATTTATTTATTTTATTTTTATTTTATTTTACTTTTATTTAAAATTTATTCACTTTTAAATTTATTTACTTTGTTTCAAATTAACGTATTCAAATAATTTGTAGTTGAAAGGACGCCTAGAGAGATTGGATGCTGGCGGTGAAAATCTGAGAAGCGATTCAGACTACAGCAGCAGCAGGTTGTCATCCTTGGAAAATACATTGAATAGGAAAAAAATGTCGCCAAGCTTGCAATCGCAAAACGTGAACCAGGGAAAATATATGGTCGCGTCGTCAGCAATGAATGAAAGTACAATTCGTCGTTCCACTCGCTCCGACGGTGATGGAAACAGTCCACGATATAATGAAAGCTTCAAAATTCGTTTTAACACTAGTGGAGGAGTTACGACTGTGAAACAAGAAGACATGAGGGCGTCTCCAGTCGAAAACAGAAATGATTCACGGTAACGATCACTGAATTTAGCGATCATTTTTCATCAACAATCGGAATTTGTATTGATAATCTATAAATTTGTTGAATACGAGTATAATGATGGACACATTTCGTTTATAAATAATTTCATTTTATAAACTTCGAGAAAATTAAATAGAAAAATGTACTTTATTGCAAAATTTTACTAATAAAAAAAATATTCCTTCATTACTAGATGATGATTTTTAAATATTAAATTTGTTATACTGATTGAAATAAATGGTATATTTGTGTCTAAAAAACCGAATTTACTGCATTTTTGGAAGCTGTTATTATTTTTATAGAAAAAGTGGTAGAAAGATCTATAAAAAAAAAATTATTTTACAGTATTTTAGATCGCATCATTACTTAATAATAATTTTAAAATGTTAAATTTACTAAATTTTTTGAAAGCTGTTATTATTTATATAGAGAAAGTGGTGGAAAGATCGATAATTGTTATTTAAAATCAAAATTTGTATGAATAATCTATCAATTTCACAAATATTATTAAATACAAATTTTGTTTGTGAATAATTTCATTTTACAAACTCAAAAACAGAAAATTAATTAGAAAAATGCACTTAATTGCAAAATTTTTGTAATAAAAAAAAACTAATTTCACAGTATTTCATATCACATCATTACTCAATAATCATTTAAAAAAATTAAATTTACTATAATTGAAATAAATGTTATATTTGTGTCTAAAAACCAAATTTACTGCATTTTTTGAAAGCTGTTATTATTTATATTGAAAAAGTGGTGGAGAGATCGATCATTTTTATTGAAAATGAACATTTGTCTCATAATCTATCAATTCCTCAAATATTATTAAATACAAATTTCGTTTGTAAATAATTTTATTATACAAACTCAAAAACAGAATATTAATTAGAAAAATGCACTTTATTGCAAAATTTTAGTAATAAAAAAAATGATTCTACAGTATTTTAGATCGCATCATTACTCTATGATGATTTTCAAAAAATAAATTTACTATAATTGAAATATATGGTATATTTGTGTCTGAAAATCAAATTTACTGCATTTTTTGAAATCTGTTATTATTTCTATAGAAAAAGTGGTAGAAAGATCGATCATTTTTACCAAAAATAAAAATTGATATCAATAATCTACCAGTTTCTCAAAATATTATGAAATATAAGTATAATAATGGAAAATTTTCATTTGTGAATAAGTTCATTTTACCAACTCAGAAACAGAAAATTAAATGGAAAAATTCACTTTATTGCAAAATTTCACAAGTAAAAAAAATGAATACTACAGTATTTTAGATCGCATCATTATGCGAAATGATTCATAAATATTAAATTTACTACAGTTGAAATAAATAGTGCATTTGTGTCTGACAACCAAATTTACTACATTTTTTGAAATGCTGCTATTTCTATATAAAAAGTGGAGGAAAGATTGATCATTGTTATTGAAAATCCAAATTCGTATGAATAATTTATCCATTTCTCATATATTATTAAGTACAAATATATTGATGGAAAAATTTGGATTGTGAAGAATTTCATTTTAAAAACTCAGAAACATAAAATGAATTAGAAAAATGCACTTTATTGCAAAATTTTTGTAATAAAGTAATTAATTTTACGGTACTTCATATCGCATCATTACTCGATAATCATTTAAAAAAATTAAATTCACTCTTAATAAAATAAATGGTATATTTGTGTCTGACTAACAAATTTTCTGCACTTTTTGAAAGCTGTTATATTTTTTATAGAAAAAGTGGTGGAGAGATCGATCATTCTTATTGAAAATTAAAATTTGTATAAATAATCTATCAATTTCTCAAATATTATTAAATACACATTTCGTTTGTGAATAAATGCATTTTATTGCAAAATGTTACTAATAAACAATATTGATTTTCTACAGTATTTTATATCGCATCATTACTCAATAATCATTTTAAAAATTAAATTTACTGTAATTGAAATAAATGGTAATATTTGTGTCTGAAAACCAAATTCACTGTATTTTTTGAAAGCTGTCATTATTTCTATAGAAAAAGTGGTGGAAAGATCGATTATTTTTATCGAAAATAAAAATTCATATCAATACTCCATCAATTTCTTAAATATTATGAAATATAAGTATGATGATGGAAAAATTTCGTTCATGAACAATTTCATTTTAATAACTTAGAAACAGCAAATTAATTAAAAAAATGCACTTTATTGCAAAATTTTAGTAATAAAAAAAATGATTCTACAGTATTTTAGATGGCATTATTACTCGATGATTAAAAAAAAATAAATTAACTACAATTGAAATATATGGTATATTTGTGTCTAAAAACCAAATTCACTGCATTTTTTCAAAGCTGTTATATTTCTATAGAAAAAGTGGTGGAGAAATCGGATATTTTTATCGAAAAAAAAGAATTGATATAATAACAGTGTTACAAAATCAAAAAAAGTAAATGAACTTTTAAAGTGACCTAGTAGAAATTGTTTATCTGGTCGAATATAACACAAAACCGTGTTTGAAATTTTTCCAACACCCTCAAAATTTTTATTTCTTGTTTAAAAAACCGTTTTTCGGTACTTTTTCGCGCTTATAAATTTCTACTCGAAAATTTTTCGACTGATTTAAAAACTCTCGGCGTTTTTTTATAGCTTTGTACAGTAGCTTTCAGAAAAAAAATAACGTTTCGTTTGTTTTGAACGAGGAAAACAAAATTTTTGCGTGGAAATATGAAATTTCCCTTTTTTTCTCGTGTTTTTTTGACTTTGAACGCAATTTTTTTAGAACAAATCACTCTCAATGTTGGACACGTATTATTGTTGTCTAGTCAATAACGAATAAAACTAGACAAGTTTCATGTAAAAATAATGAAAATTGTTGAAGTTAAGACAACCCCCCCCCCAAAAAAAAAAAAAAAAGAGTAGAGTAACAATGTGTAAAGGGAAAGAATGAGCACAATGGAAGGGTAATTCAGAGTTCAAACGAAAAATTGACATTTTGAATTATATTTTTATTAATGCCATAGTTGTATGCACTTATTTATTTATTATTTTACTAACATTCGCATATTAGTAAAAAATTTTGAAAAAAAGTATTCGTTCGAAATAGATATCAACTAAAAATGTTTGCTAGATCTTATGCGTTTATAAGATGAGTCATCAGTTTCACGTTTGAGTGACCAGCAATAGTTAGCTATCATCCTAACTTGGTTCTTCCCTGTAAATCGTTTTTCAATCGTTGATATTTCTTGCTAAAACTAGGCTAAAACTTGAAGCTAATGCTAAAATTTAAGCTCAAAGCATAAAGCTTAAAACTCAAACTTAAGGCTAAAACTTAAAACTAAAAAAGTAAAACTTGGCTAAACGCTTAACCAGCGGTGCGAGAAAGCGAATTACTCGGCACGGGAAAAGTTCAAAACGATGCCAAGCATGCTCGACTTACAACAACACAATTATTTACGTGCTCAATGGCAAAGTGAAACTGAACGAATACATCATCCAAATAGTAGTTTTCGTGTTTAGTTTACGAGAGCTTTCTGTTTTTGGGGGGTTTCGCTTGATGACAGTTAAATTGATTAGTGGCTGAAATTTTTTTGTTGGCAACTTAGAAGGAACAACATTTTTCTTTCGAAGGTGCCAACAAAGAGATCTCAGTCATCAATTAATATAACTGACACAAACATTATTTTTTGTCCCTGGAACATGAAAAATGGCTCAATCAAGTAGTAATGACCTGTACAAGTCATTGGGAATTTGTAATCATCAAAATAAAAAAAAATCACTAATTCCCTTCTTTGTCGACTATGGATATCTTGAGAAAATTTAATTTTGTATCTTATTCACGCAAACAGTCGCACGTGGGAAGGAAAACGAAAACGAAAAAAAGAAGACACAAAAAGTCCTGTCAGCAGAAGAAAAAGAACTTCCTCGACTTGTTCCGCTGTTGCCACATGCCACTCGGATTCGCCAATAGTTGATATGGCTGAGTCGCAAAATTCGCTTGTGGATGACGGCAAAATGTCAGGAAAGAAAGAAGGCAAGACACTAGCAAAGAAAAACTTGTGTTTAGTGACGAAGGAACCATATTATACCGGTGTCGGCGAGAAAAGCTTCTCTTTGGAAGAGAAAAAAATTTCGCCTTCGGAGACATGTGCGAAGCCTACTTTGGAAACACCTGAATGGAGAGTTCATCATTTAATGCCTTGTTATTCTATGGAGGGAACGGAAAATATGGACGATGCCGTCTACGCCAAGAGACACTTGAAATTAGAAATGGAAGAGAAAAGAAGGAAGCGATGGGATTATCAGAGAATGAGGTATGATTTTTTATTTTAATTTGATAAAAAATGGATTATTTTTAGTCAATTTTTTAAGTCGAAAATAGTCATTTTTTAGACAATGACGAAAATTGGATATTTTGTTGTACAAACTTTTGATATTTAATTTCAATAAAATTTTATATTTATATGTAATACATGTAATGTAATTCATTTGTAATTTTACTGAGTTTGTTGGAGTTCAAATCAAATTTCTACTCGCCGAGGTTGTCATGCAGCGAGAATACTTAAAAAAAAAAAAAAATTAATAAAAAAGATGCTATTTAAAAGAACTGTACTCCGGACAAAAGGGTCGTTGGATTGAAGAGTTGCTTGACAAAATGGTCGTTGGACAAAATGGATTGGAAAAAATAAATTAGACAAAAAATTGCATATTTTATCGTACAATCCGAGTCGTCATCAGAGATGGGCACAATTACTTTTGTCACGTTTTTGGATAACTAAAAAACTATCGAAAATTTATTGTAGGACCGTAAAAATTTGTCAGCAGGTGTATTTTTTACTTAAGTTTTCAAAATTACAGAAAATTACAGTAAAAATTACTGAAATTCGTAATTTTTACTGTAATTGCTGTAATGAAGGTATCAAGAACCCTCTAATGCATATGTTTTGACTGTAATTTTGAAAACTAGAGCAAAAAATACACCTGCTGACAAATTTTTATGGTTCTACAACAAATTTTCGATAGTTTTTTAGCTATACAAAAACGTGACAAAAAGTAATTGTGCCCATCTATGGTCGTCATTCACATTACTTACAAATTGTCAATATTCTCAATTTAAGATTAATGTCTCGCTTGGAAATAAAAGCATTACATTATTCTCAATTTCATAGTAATAAGTCATTTCGATTGGAAATTAGGGCAACTCATTACTCCAAATTTCATAGAAATGCCACGAAAAAATAGGTCAGAAAAGCACAAAAAACATATATCGAAAATGTGCACATATGAAGTTGACTCCAACAAGACAGCCAACCTAACCCAAAAAAACAATCCACAATTAGCCGCCATATTGAAATAACTTTCTATCTCTCTCTTTTGCATGACTGCACTGTGTAAAAACAGCTGTTCGTCTCACACAACACATTACACAAACAGTCAGAAGGAAATGAAAGGAAATTGAAAACAACTATGTATTTTTTATGTTCGGGGAGCACGTTTTTTGCGTGATTCTTGGAGGGGGCGTGGGAGCACGTTTTTTGCGTGATTCTTGGAGGGGGCGTGTCCACAGTGAAATCATGCAATATTGGTTTTACAGTCCATGGATTATAAAACCCCGTTTCCTTGTCAGTCATGGCGTCGACCGACTCGTGATTAACCAGAATCTGGCGTCAATGTTTTTAGCTTTTGGAGTAGTTTGAACATCGTGTCGACCGCGATTTGTTTTCGTTGTTGCGGGTGTGTAGTGCTGTCTGCTAGGAGACAGCTGTCTGCTAGCAACTGCTTCTCCCACTGCCTCGACCAATAACTGTGAGCGTCCTCTTCCAGGTTCACAATTGGTCGGCTGATGGTGGGCGGGAGAATTCGAATTTTTGAAAGCACATTTACGGTTACTGCTGTGAGTCTGCATTTTTTTTAATGCGCGGTTGAGAGAAAAAAAAGGAAAACGATGGAAGTGGAGGATATGCGAATTCTTAATGAATTTAACATGTTGAATAAAAAAATGTTGAAGTAATAATGTGTGAACACTTCATTATAAATGACGTATATTGTAAACAATATAATATAACAAACATTATAACATAATTATAGTTACTGTTTAAATATCTTTTTTTTTATTAGGTTTTTTTTTCTTTTCGTTGGTTATATTAAGGGCGTGGGGCTCTCCCACCACTTTCATTTCTATCCCCACCACCGTCGAAACGTTTTTTAAGGATTTTTCCGTGAATTCACGATTTTTTCGAAAAATCATTTTGCACACTTACTAAAGACAAGTAAAACAAATTCCGCTATGTAGAGTTTTTTCGAAAAAACATCGAAAAACTGTTCTGATTCGTGTTGTGCTGTGAGAATGACCTTGAGATCTTTTTTTTCAGGATTTTACTGCGAATTCGCAATACATCGCAAATTCTTTTGGCACGCTTATTAGACACGTTTTCGAAAACATCGTGAATTCACGGAAAAATCCTTAAAAAACGTTTCGACGGTGGTGGGGATAAAAATGAAAGTGGTGGGAGGGCCCCATGCCCTTAATAATAAATTGTTAATATTATTGACAGCATTGTTATTTGTTATTTATTATTACTTTCTTTGTCACTTAATATTTTTTTGTTGGTTTTTTATTATTATTTTGATATATTTCTTTTTATTTAAATCGAATTTTTCCGTAACAGGGGGCTTCGCCCCCCTACCCCCACCGGGGCTCTGCCCCTGGACCCCGGGGCAGTAATATAAATATATTTATAATAATAATTATATAAAAAAATATATAATTATGAAGTAATTAAAATAAATAAATTTTATTATATAAATAATAATAAATAAATAATTCATGTTGTATGTTATTAATGGTTATTTTCAAATTATATTATATTTTATTATATTTATTTAATTATTAATGAAACTTCTAAAATTAAATTTATTCATTAAATTCATTATTTATTTATTTATTTATTATTGATAATATTATTATAAATATTATTATATTAATTTATTATTATTTTATTTTATTTATTAAATAATTTATTTATTTACTGATTATTTATTTATTATTACTTATTGATTATTTTATTGATTATTTATTTATTATTCATTTATTTATGATTCATTTATGTATTATTTAATTATTTGCTAATTATTTATTTTTATTCATTATTTTATTATTATATTATTATTTATTCTTGATAATATTATCATAAATATTTTTATATTAATTTATTATTATAAATAGTTTTTTTATTAATCAATTCATTAATAAATCAATTATTTATTATTTTATTTATTATTTTTTCGTTTATATATTTTTATTAATTTATCTTATTTATTATATTTATATATTATGTTATATATTATATTATAAAATCGTATTATATTTTCTTATTATATTCCTAATTATTATTTACTTTTATTAATTCATCATTCTTTTTTTGTGAACTAGAATTTTCGTTTATTCTACATTTATTTTTTTTTTTTTAACTAAGTTTTGCCATATCTGGGGGGCTTCGCCCCCCTACCCCCACTGGGGCTTTGCCCCTGGACCCCGTTGAGGGGCTCCGCCCCCCGAACCCCCCGCGCCAAACGCGCTTCGCGCGTTTGGCGCAGACGAGTCCAGAAAACGTCGACCTCGTCCGCGAACGGCAAAACACGGCTCCTTGGTACACAATGCATTATTTCGGCATGCATCTCGTAGAATAAATGACTATTCTTGTCTGACATCCCGTTTCTCAATCATTTAATTTGAAAGTTTAAAATTATTGTATTATTGTTTATAATTCTGACTTTTGACATGCCCTATTTTCATAATTGCAATTTTTTTTATTCTAAGTGTGTTATTATATTTTATTATGTTATTTTTGTTTTTATTATTTTATATTTTTTTTGCGTGATTCTTAAAAGGGACGAGTCTAGAGTATAATTCTGCAATATTGTTTTCTTTGTTATTTTTTTTCAATGTAAACTAAATTTTGCCTTGTACAGGGGGCTTCGCCCCCCCCCCCCCTATCCTCACCGGACTCTGCCCCTGGATTCCGTATTTTTGAAATTGTAGATTAATATCGACAATCTTCAATAATTTCAGGCGTAATACAAACTTTTGATAACTTTTTAAGGTACTCAGATTTTCAATAAAAAATGAAAAAAAAAAATCATGTGTATTTCGAACAATAGATTGCATTCTGATTGCATTCAAATAAATGCAATCTGAAAAATTACGATTTTTTTCGAAAGTATATATTTTTATAAATTGCTTGAGTTATTGAAGAGATTTTTTGATTTTTTCACATTTTCGTAATTTCTTACGCAAATCGGAATTTTTCAAATTCAATGTCTATAAATTCAAAGTCTATAAATTTCCCAAATTTTGTAAAATTATCGACAATCTTTAACGATTTCAGTGATTAATAACTTTTAGAAATTTCATGATTGAAAAATAATTGAAAAATAAAATAATGAGTGTAACCTGAAAAATTACGAACCTTTTCAAAATTCTATAGATTTTTAAAAATTTCTAGATTAATTGAAGAGATTATTAAATTTTGCCAAATTTTGATAATTTCGCACATAAATTCAAACTGTTGAAAACCTTTCAAATTCGATGAACATTTTTTGGGAGTCTGAATTTTCCAAATTTTATGAAATTATCTACAATCTTAAAAAATTTTAGTGGTTTTTAAATTTTAGTAATTTCAAATACAATACAAACTATTATTGACTTTTTAAGGTATTTAGATTGTAATCTAATAAAAAATGAAAAAACATCATGCGTATTTTGGAAAATGAAATGTTGAACGCAATCTAAAAAATAACGAAATTTTTTCATAAATTGTTTAAATTTTTTTTAATTTCTAGAATTATTGAAAAGATTTATTGATTTTTCCAAATTTTCATAATTTCTTACATAAATCAAAACTTTTCGAAACCTTTTAATTCAATGAACATTTTCTGAAAGTCTACTAATTTCCCAAATTTTATGTTATAATTGACAATCTTCAAAAACTTTAGTGATATTTAACTTTTTGAGATTTCCAAACTTCAATTATTATATAAACTATTATTAACTTTTGAAAATATTCAGATTTTCAATACAAAGTTTCAAAAAACCTCATGCGTATTTTGAAAAATTAAATAATAAACGCAATCAAAAAAATAAAAAACTTTTTCATTAATTCTATACATCTTTCAAAATTTCTAGAATTTTTGAAAAGGTTTATGGATTTTTTCATAATTTTTTACATGAATCAAAACTCTTCAGAACTTTTTAAATTCAATGAAAATTTTAGAAAGTCCAGAAATTTCCCAAATTATAAAAAATTATTTACAATCTTCAAAAATTTCAGTGATTTTTATTTTTAACTTTGAGGAACTATGAAATTTCAAATACAATACAAACTATTATTTACTTTTTAAGGTATTCAGACTTTAATACAAAATGAAAGAAACGTCATGCGTATTTTGGAAAGTAAAATGATAAATGCAATTTAAAAAATTAGGAACTTTTTCGAAATTATACATTTTTGAAAGTTTCTTGATTTATTGAAGAAACTACTTAGTTTCCCACATAAATTCGATCTCTTCAAAACCTTTCAAATTCAATGAGCATTTTTTGGATATGCATAAATTTTCTAAATTCTATGAAATTATTGACAATTTTTAATAACTTTAGTGATTTTTAACTTCTTGAAATTTCGAAGTTTGAAACATGACATAAACTATTATTAACTTTTGTAGGTATTCAGATTTTCAGTAAAAAATAAAAAAAACATGCGAATGCCGAAAAATATATTAATGAACACAATTTAAAATATATCAAACATTTTAAATAATTTCTCGAATTGAAGAAATTCTTCAATTATAGATTTTAATAATTTATTACTCAAATTGTAACTTTCTAAAACTTTTCAAATTTAATGAAAATGATCGACAATCTTTTCAATTTTTGACGTTTTTTAATTTTTCGACTTATGATGTTTTTAATGGTTTGTTGCAGGGAGCAAAAACATACCGAAAAATTAAGACAAGCTCAAGAAAAACGAAATCATCGCGCAACGTGTTCCAACACGAGTCACAGTGGACCTTGCCCAAAGGCTGGTGAAGAGGAAGGAGCTGTTACATTCTGGCATGACCCGAGTCAAATTCAGGTCATCGAAATTGTCGATGAATTGCCAGTCACTGCTTTTGGAGCTTGCATTCCTAAATTTACTCCAGAGTATGTTTTAACTTGATTATTGTATGTTTCTCTGAATTTCCACAAGTTTTACTAATCAAGATTTTTTTGTTTTGTTTTTCCAGAGAGTTTTCTTTGCCATGGCTGGACAAAGACAAAGCAGGGGAAAAAAGTGATGACAATCCAAGGACCAAACGCTCCAAAAAAAGGTCGGCCAAGAATAAGCCTAACAAAAGTTAAAAAAGTTGCAATTCTTTTCATTTTTTTGGAACATTCAAACGCGTCATGGGCCACCAAAGATTTTTTACATTTTTACTTTTCAAGAAGCTGTCAAAACATTTTTTTTAGTTAGTGGGTCATTTGTAAAACTCGGAACACATAATGAGCCACCAAAGACTTTTTTATGTTTTTTACTTTTGATGTAACCGTCATCCTACATTTTGTGTTTCTTGTTTATTTTAGAGTTCTTTTACGGATGATTTTTTCTACTGAAATATTTTGTAAACAATTTTGGTTGGTTATAAAATCCATGGATTTTGCACAACTGATGATTCTATGAAAATAATTTGTAAATAATCTTTCGGGTTTGCCATGAAAATAATTTTTTTTTTCATTGTGATAGAATCACTGTTCAAAGTATTGTAAAATTGAGGCGATTCAAAAATACAACCGGTTTCGTAAACCAAAGATCGCTGCGAATTTCGTCAATAATAACGCGTTATTTGAATTATATCAAAGCAATTAATAAATCTGAGAAGTATGAAGGTTATTCAAAGTATTGAAGTTGTACATGTTTTTTAAATGAAAATCCATAGTCTTTGTTGAAAATCAGAGGAATCAGGGTATACATTTTCCTCATGTGCAAAATATCAGTAAAAGTGTTTCATGAGTAAACTACGATACTGATTGGAAAACATATTTTTAGCTGAGACTTGGAGAATGATGAAAATTGTAAATTTGTATATAGAATTTCAATGATTATATTATGGAAATTTTAGAAAACCAGATTATTCAGAGTAGATATGTGCTACTATTCATTTTTTTGAAATTGGAATTGTTTGCAACTGTGTCATTTGGCAGAGATAAGGTTTTTTCTGAAAAAAACGCAAATCGGAGTTTTATTGAAAATCAAGGGAAAAAGTATTATGGATTTTTCTTATCCAAAAACTTTTTATGAGAATTTTTATTTTTTCTACGCAAATGTCCTGAAATTGGACATTAAATGTTTTCAAGGTAAATGTGGTATATTGAATTACTCCATGTAAGTGTTTGCTGGCAACATCTCTGGTTCTATAATGTCAGGGCTCCCTAACTGCGGGTTAAAATTCAGAAATATGTCAGCTTGAATTTCTCATAGATTTTATAATTGAATTGAATTTCGGATTCAATCAAGAAATTGAATGGCAATATTTATTGTTAATTTTTTCAACTATGAAAAATGAATTATTTTTTGACTTGAGTTTAATTTAACAATGCTAATGTAAAATTCACATTTAAAATAATCAACTTCTTAACCTCTCATATGAAAAATTTTAACCTTATCATTTCAGAATTAGGATATTAAAATATCTGAATAGTAATGTGGCAATTTTTATGTTAATAATTGGTTATGAACATGTAAAAATATGGATTGTCGAACGAAATTCAAAAATGAGTTAAATTCTGATGAAAAAAAAGGCTGATAAAAAATTGGAATTTTTGGAAAATTTTAAAGTGTCATTTAGAGGATATTAAAATTTTGAGAAGTTTTGATTTCATAATTTGAATATCTAAATATGTTTATATATTTATGTAGAAATTTTTATCGTTTATTTTAAAAGTTTCAAATTATTATTCATAGGGGAAAGGGGGGCAAAACCGTATAAACGGGTTATTGAATCTGCATCTTAACGCTATCTCTTAAAATTTTGAGAACATTATTTTAAAGTTGCTTACATGTCATTTCCGAAGAATTTTCATTGTCTGTTCACTTAATTCCTTGAAAAGGCTTCTTTAATGGGCCTCGTTACAAAATTGTCAGATTTTCAATGCAAGCAAGTTGTTGTTGAACTAATTTTTTGAAAGTTTTCTGCACTACTCCATTTTATTACACATCAATACCTTTGTTATAAGTATTTAACCAATCGTATATATTGGTTCAATTATTTATTACAAAGGTTATTGTTCATGCGGGACTTGGGGGCAAAACCGTATATATTCGACTCAGAGAGATGCTTGCTAAGAAAGTTCGACTTCGTTGAACGAGCTTATTTTAGACAAGTTTGAACATAATTTTCAAATTTGTATTGTAAGAAACTCGAAAATTGAATTTAGAAGTTATATTCACTTAATATTTTCTCGACTTTCCCAACCAAATCGTACTTAGTTTGAGAAAAAAATACGTTATAAAATAATTAATTTTCAAATGTAAGTGACTTTAATAACTAGTTACTAGCAAAATAAAAGTATGCAAATTCTTTTCCTGCATTTTAAATTATTTTATCAATGATGCATACTTTATCTGTCTGTCTTTATCTGTCTACAGTTCTGCCCCGTCTTGGGGCAAAACCGTATAAAAGTACTTTTTCATCATTCTAACCTCAAAATCGCAACTTTGAAACGATTTTGCGGCTCTCATGATGAAAAATATTGTTCGCACTCGTGAGCTAGAGCCAATTCTGGCGAGGCCGAAGGTTTTTGCCCGAGCCGGAGGCGAGGGCTAAAATCGGCTGAAGCAAAATTGGCGATAGCTCCCGAGTACGAAAATAGCTATTTTTGCAATCACTGTATTCAACAAAATGCAGTATTGAATTTCATAGGCTTGATACCCAATATAGTTTTGTAATGAAATAAACTAACGATCCATTGTCTTACTTGTAAGAAAAAAATTGTTTTTCAATGTGGAAAATTGATTTAAACGTTAGGTATACGGTTTTGCCCCCTCTTCCCCTATAGTGGTATTCAGAAATTTTTATTTTTCTTTCAGATATTTTGATAATTTATATTCTATTCTTTTGCAGGTTTGAATTTAACGTTTTCCAACCTTGATTATTTAATATTTAAATTTTTTCCAATTTTCATCACAAAACATAAAAATTCTAACATTTTAGAACTAGGATATTAAAATATGTGAATAGTTATGTGGTAATTTTTATTCGTTTATTAATAATTGGTTATGAACATGTAAAAATATGGATTGTTCAACGAAATTCAAAAATAAGTTAAATGCTGATTTAAAAAAAATGTCTGTTTTAACATTGTAATTTTTGGAAAATTAAAAAGTCTTATTCAGAGAATATAAAAATTTTGAGAAGTTTCGATTTCATTATTTAAATATTTAAAAAAATTTTAATATTTATGTAGAAATTTTGTAACGTTTATTTTAAAAGTTTAAAATTATGTTTTGATTTTATCATTCGGTGATTTCTCATAATTCATCAATTAGATGTTCTTTGATTTTGAAATTTCAACTCACAAATGGAAAAATTGGGTAACAACATCTTTTTTTGTGAATTATTTATATCGTGAAATTAGGAAATTTTTATTTTTCTTTAAAATATTTTGATAATTAATGTTTCATTATTTTGCAGGTTCGAATTTAAAATTTCTCAACTTGTATTGTTTAATACTTACATTTTTTCCAATTGTTATTAGAAAACATAAAAATTCTAACATTTCAGAATTAGGATATTCAAATATCGAAATAGTAATTTGACAATTTTTATTCGTTTATTAATATTTGTTTATGAATATTTAAAAATATGGATTGTTCAACGAAATTGAAAAATTAGTTGAATGCTGATGAAAAAAATGTCTGTTCCAAAGTTGTAATTTTTGGAAAATTGAAAAGTCTTATTTAGAGAATATGAAAATTTTGAGAAGTTTCGATTTCATAATTTGAATATTCAAATATTTTTAATATTTATGCAGAAATTTTGTAACGTTTATTTTTTAAGTTTCAAATTATGTTTTGATTTTATCATTTGATAATTTCTCATAATTCATCAATTTGATGATGTTCTTTTATTTTGAAATTGCAACTTACGAATGGAAAAAATTGGTAACAAGGTCTTTTTTGTGAACTATTCATATCGTGAAATTAAAATTTTTTTATTTTTCTTTAAAATATTTTGATAATTAATGTTTCATCATTTTGCTGGTTTGAATTGAAAATTTCTTAACCTGGATTGTTTAATACTTACATTTTTTTCCAATTTTTATTACAAAACATAAAAATTCTAACATTTCAGAATAAGGATATTCAAATATCTAAAAAGTAATTTGGTAATTTTTATTCGTTTATTAATAATTGGTTATGAACATGTAAAAATATGGATTGTTCAACGAAATTCAATAATGAGTAAAAATGATTGAAAAAATCGGAAAAAATGTCTGTTCCAAAATTGTCATTTTCGGAAAATTGAAAAGTCTTATTTAAAGAATATTGAAATTTTGAGAAGTTTCAATTTTATAATTTAAGTATTTCAATATTTTTTGATATTTATGTAGAAATATTGTAATTTTTATTTTAAAAGTTTCAAATTATATTTTGATTTCATCATTCGGTAATTTCTCATAATTCATCAATTTGATGTTCTTTGATTTTAAATTTGCAACTCACAAATGGAAAAATTTGGTAACAAGTTTTTTTTTTGTGAACTGTTCATATCATGAAATTCAAAAATTTTTATTATTCTTTCAAAAATTTTGATAATTAATGTTTCATCATTTTGCAGGTTTGAATTTAAAATTTTCTAACCTGGATTGTTTCATATTTACTTTTTTTTCCAATTTTCATCACAAAACATAAAAATTCTTATCCAGAAATTGAAATATTTCAAGTTCATGATTTAATTCTAGAATTTCATTCAATTTTTTGAAATATTCAGTTATTCATGGGAGAATTTGAATAAATTTCGATTCGATATTACTAGAATGAAAAATATTTTACCAGTCTTCAAAAATTATCTAAATTGGACAACATTGAATTCCAAAAAATTACAATTGTATTTTAATACATTTTCTGATAGATGTTGATATATGTAAACTGGATAATGTTTATGTTTAACAGCACACGGCAGCGAATTCTAAATGGAACGATCGCAACGCCGTGTGAACTCTTGAAACTAAATTTTTTTACCTATTTCTCTGAAAAAGTTGGGGAGCCCTGTATAATGTTAAAAACAAATTTTCAAACTGATTACATAATGCCTAATTGTTGTATGATATATAAAAATAATAAGCAGCAACGAGCATAAAAAAACGATACTCAAATTTTTTCCTCCATGCCAAGCAGTTCGAAAATAATTGTCGACCTAAAAAAACCCTAGAATTGGATAGGATATGAAATAAAAAGACCCAACTCGGTTCGTGTCTTGCATCGCCTCGAATCAGCGAAATACATATTGTTAAAAAGTTTGAGATTCTGGTAGGGGAAATGTGGATCTGTACACGCCGACTAAAATAATGCCAAAACGTCCAATTAGTTTTTAGGAATTCGTTTGGCTATAAGGAATTTGGGATTCTCCTGAACCCTTTTTCGAGCTTGGGTTTTCACAAAAAGGAAACCCAATCTACATTTTTTGTTCTTTCTGCTCTCTGTTGGAAATTCGGGAGAAATCGACAATGTCCTAGGATTAAAAAAGTGTAAAAAATGCGGCCAAGATATATGTCGATGATAATGGGTGTAGCTCAATCTTCCTCCGTCACAATTAAATATGAAATTTACATTTGTTGTATATGTGAAATTCAAATTTCCCACGGCGGCCATATTGGATTTTTTGATTGGGCGGAGGAAGATTGAGCTACAGCCATGATATTGTGCATCACTGGAGTATAGGGGAAAACCCCTAGATTTGATGAATGAGTGAGAACTTGCGTGTTGTACTGCGTAACTTAAAGTGTGATGTACATATCGAGAAACGCAGTTTGAATTTAGATGTGTAAGTCGTAGTTGAAACTTGCTGGAAGTACGAGTGGATTACAACATGTTGAAAAGTTGTGGAAATCATTGCTCGCGGTTCTTCGGATTCAATAAAAAGCAAATTGCCAATGAAAGCGCATACTTTGCACAAATAATTGCGTACATTGATTTTTTCGTTTTTATTCTTCATTCGACATCGAATAAATAAGTTAATAAATAAATGGTTATGAATACGAGTGAGTTTAATGGAATATAAGAGTTTGTTAAGGATTTTTAGAAGCACTTTCTGTGAACAATAGAAGGGCCGGATTCGTCGTATTCTTGTTTGGAAATCCACATTTGCTGGAAGGTACTGAGACTGGCCAAAATGGAACCTCCGATCCACACGGAATATTTACGTTCCGGGGGCGCGATTATTTTTATTTTCATGGTCGAGGGCGCGAGAGCGGTGATTTCTTTTTGCATCCTGTCCGCGATCCCGGGGTACATCGTGGTTCCTCCGGATAACACTGAGTTGGCGTACAAGTCCTTGCGGATGTCAACGTCGCATTTCATGATCGAGTTGAAGGTCGTTTCGTGGATCCCGCAGGATTCCATCCCCAGGAACGAGGGCTGGAACAAGGCTTCCGGGCAACGGAAGCGTTCGTTGCCGATCGTGATAACCTGGAATTCAAGTTTTAATGAATGTTCTCAATTAGTACCGTTGTACCGAAATCACAATGTTATGATAAAAACGACTTATCTCAAATTTTTGTAATAATCCCGGATATTTATCATGATAATTGAACAAAATGAATAGATCTACTGTTTGATGCCTTTCAAAACAAATAAAATGTAAAAAAAACTTTCCCAGAGAAATAGGCAAAAAAATTTAGTTTCAAAAGTGCCCACTGCGTTGCGATAATTCTATTTCGAATTCGCTGTAGTGTGCTGTTAAACATAAACATTATTCAGTTTACATATGTTCACATCTATCAGAAAATGTATCAGGTTGTCGGAAAAGTTCGTAGAGAAATGGATAGACATTTTATTGTTTTTATTTTCTTTATTAAAGTTTATTTTCAATTTACAATATAATCACCA
>JAPYZL010065568.1:0-10567 GCA_030522825.1 Platygaster orseoliae | reverse complement strand
TGAGTTTCGCGAAAAGTTGTAGAGGACTTTTAGTCTTAGAAAAATCTGAAGAAAACTCATACAAATTATCGTCCGTAGTTTTTGATACACCCTGTATACTACAAAATGCACTTTTACCATGAAATATTTTTTTTATACAATAAAAACACAAATAAATGCAAATATATAATATATAATAAAAATATAATGATAATAATAAATAATAATAATATATATTGTATATATACATATTATTATACATATACAGGGTGGTCCATTTTATTCTGTCGGTGGGAATATCTCAAAAAGTACGATAGATAGAAAAAAACGTTTCAGACAAAAGTTGTAGGAAACAGAGGGGGACATAAATTTATGCCAAACACATTGACCTTGGAAGTGATTTTGAAGGTCATTTAAAGGTCAAACCGATTTTTTCAAATGGAAACCACTATTTTTCTTTCCGGATTTGGAAAGAACGGAAAATTTTACGTTAAAATGATGTATTGGGTAAGGTCGTTTCAAGGTCATACAGGGTGGTCCATTTTAATCTGTCCATGGAAAAATCTCAAAAAGTGCACCAGATACAAAAAAATGTTTCAGACAAAAGTTGTAGGAGACAGAGGGGGACATAAATTTATGCCAAACACATTGACCTTGGAAGTGATTTTGAAGATCATTTGAAGGTCAAAGTGATTTTGTTAGTGGAAACCACTATTTTTCTTCCCAGATGTGGAAAGAACAGAAAATTTTACGTTATTATGATGTATTGGGTAAGGTCGTTTCAAGGTCATATGAAGATCAAAAAAGCGATTATAACTTTGATGAGGAATAAGTCAGAAAAGTCAGAAACGATGACAATGTTAAGAACCTTTATTTAAATGGTGACGGTCAATTACAAAAATTTGTTTTTATTTTTACTTTTTTTTGTGTCCTTGCCTCTCACACTTAACATTACAACGAGCCATTCAGTAAGTGCTCGAAGTGAAACGACCTTACACAATACATCATTTTAACGTAAAATTTTCCATTCTATCCAAATTCGAAAAGAAAAATAGTAGTTTCTATTTAAAAAAATCACTTTGACCTTCAAAATCACTTCCAAACTCAATGTGTTTGTCATAAGTTTATGCCCCCCTCTGTCTCCTACAACTTTTGTCTGAAACGTTTTTTGTATCTGACGTACTTTTTGAAATATTTCCACCAACAGATTAAAATGGACCACCCTGTATATTTATATATTATTTATTTATAAATAAATTATAATAATATAATATATTATATATACTATATGTAATACATAAAAATAAATACAATAACAAATTTTTTTAATACAAAATACACTTACAATATTATAATATGGAATTTGATGTACTTATTCAATAATTTTAAAATGTTATTATAAACTTGAAATAAAGTTTTTGATATCTACTTTAGATTTTTTTTACATTTAATAAATAAAATAAGTAAACTTCAACAAACTTTAAAAATTATTTTGGTATAAATGTGTAAGCGCTTGAATCTTAACGAGTTTATTTTCTTTTACATTTTGAATTTTATTAATCAATAATAAACAATTCAAAAATTTGTATACAGAAGAAAAAAAATGAAAAATTTAAGAACAATGCAGAACATATAAATTAATTATGTCATACAAATTGTACTTTTAAAAATATTACCATATGATTATAAAATTATTATTGTAATGATAATATATTTACATATATTAAATAATAATATTATTAGAAATATTCAAGTTTATTTCTTTAATTTATTTTATCTAATTTTTATATAACATTATTTATAATGTTATTAATAATTCTACTTATTTTATAGTTTATTAATAATTCTACTTATTTTATAGTTTATTAATATTAATAAATAATATAGAACATTATATTAATAATAATTAAATAATAGCAATATAAGTATAATAATTTTATACATATAATATAAATATAATAAGAATAATTAGAATAATTTAAATAAAAACCATACCCATTTGATCGATTTTCTCCATTTCGTCGATTATTTGAGCAGGATCTTTTCCTTTCAAAACCGCAGCTCTTACTAACTGCCTCTGTTTTTTATTTTTCTTCAACTCCTTTTTTCGTGCTTCTTTTCCTAAAATCACGAAAATAAACCAAAAACTTAATTTTTTAATTTTCTAAACAAGCATTGATTTACATACTTTCTTTAAATTTTTTTAAATACACGATGAAAAAAAAACAAGTACTATGTAATGGGATTAATATATAATGTTTTATTTGCAAAATTAATTTCAAAAACTAGCATAACCTCGAGCAAAATGACAATATGTTGAAAAACTTACTCGCTTGGTCCGTGGGGTTCATGTATTTACCACTTTTCGTGGTGTTTATTGATCTTCGACCCATTTTAGAGTTTGTTGTTAAATTTTCTCACGAGATTTCTAAAAATTATATATTACTTTACAACTTTTTGATGCTGACACTTCGTATTGTTTGCAATTGTTGTTGTTTTGAGATAGGAGTGTTTTCCTGTTTAACATGGCGTCGGATGACATATCCGACTTAAACGCAATTCATATGTAAGTACCTATGTGCACATGTAAATCGATGAGTGTGGCGGGTTTGTCTCTGTCGCACATTCGAAAAAGACAGAGACGAACAAACTTTCTTCCATCAAAATAATCACAAAAAATCCAATATGGCCGCCGCGGGAAATTTGAAATTCAAATTTTCTGCGGCAGCCATATTGAATTTTTTCATTGTGGCGGTTGAGAAGTTGCATGAAAAAATAATCAAGTTCAATAGTGCCATATCTAGGCTCTGAGAGCCACGAAAGTACAGGCCTGAAATGGACATGTTCGAAGCCCTGCACTTTACCACTTTTTCAATTTACATACAAAAAAGCATGTGATGCATTATTTACAGTTATTCAATACCTTTGACCATTTTTCTCGTATTTTGACACGTGAACAGTGTAGTGATGATTTTTTTCAAAAAACAATCATAAAAATATTCAAATTTTACAATTTAGATTTTAAGAACGTCGAATTCTAGACAGCTGTATAAAAATCCATAATCATATCAAAAAACCTTTCAAGTTTTAGAAACAATAAAAAAAATGTAAGGTGTGGAGCGTTTTGAAAAAATATAAAAATTTTCGTGACTTGAAAATCACAAAAATCCAGTGTATTAAATACGCATATAAATAAATGTGCGACAATGGACTCAAAAGTTATACGACTTCAAACTTTCAAAATTCAAAAAACATAAAAACCACGTATTTTTTCAAAAAGTCCCTCTGGAATGTTTTTTCTGGACTCCATGAATTTTCCACAAGTTCCAAATAAATCGTGAAACGTACTTTAACGATCTAAGAATCTCATAAGAAACATTTTTATTGAATGACGATTCGTCGCGAACAAAAATTTATACAGGCAAGAAACAATATCAATATTCGTTTTATATACAACTTACATTCGTTATATATACAAAAACATACCTCAGAACTCGTTCGTTCCGGTATCGATATGAATTTTGTGTAACCATCGAACATCGATCTACAAAAGTCATACTTAAACAAATTATATGGCTTTCATTAAATCTATCTATTGAATAATAAGAAATAAAAAATAAAAGTTTCAACTGTACATACACGTAAACAGATCTAAGAGAAAATGAGACTGCGTGTATTTTAATATCATCTTACAATTTCAATGCATGGTTTTCGACATATCGCAGAGATCATTTTCGTTTTTTATTGTTCGTATTATTTCTCTAAGATAACCGCAGTCTTTTGTCAAAAATTTCGTATTTCTTTCAGTCGCGTTTTTAGTTGGACAAATGGTTGTTGTCGTGGAAGTTTTTATTGGAGGCAAGCTTGGATTTTTTCGATCCATTCTTGCGCTGTCGTTGCGTCGTTTGCGCAAAAGTTGTATGTTCTCCTGTTTGTGCGAAGCTGAAAAAATATGCGTTCAATAAGTACAATGAAATTATGGGCGTAGGCAGAAAAAATTTTCGATAGGGTTTTTTTTTTTTAAATCTGTCTCGGTATTGTTTTGTAGAATATCTGTAGAAATATTAAAAAATTTTTGAATACTGTGATTTCTAGAGTATCGAATTTCAGATAGCAATAACAAATTCATAAAAGGAACTCTTCAAGTTGTGTAAATAATGAGGAAATATAAAAATTTTTAAATTATTGGAAAAAAATAAAATTCTAAAACTCGGTGACTTAAAAATTACAAAAATCGAATTCCATTATATCGAAATTTACATAACTTGGAAACTCTGAAATTCGTAAAATTGAACAATTTTATTACTAAAACCAGATCATCAAAGATTGAAAATCATGAATTTTTAAAATTTCTGTACTTTGTTATTTATACAATTTGATAGCATTCTTCGGTATTTTTAAAGATTGCTTGTATAACTCTGTTTCACACTATAGATTTTTAGAATTCAATGCTATAGAATTCTAATTTCAATAGATTTTGGGTATTTTTTAAGATTTCTGGGAAAATTAGATCCACGTCAAATTTTCAATACCTTCTAGATTTTTTATATTTCCGTACTTTTTTAAGTGTTTATATGATTGTGAAGCATTTACGGTATTTTTATAGATTTCTAGTATTTCTATAGATTTTTATATACATTTTTTTCGAACTCCAAGTTTTATAGATCGTACGTATTTGTTCAGATTTTTCAGAAAACAGTTTTTTCATAGAATTCTAATACTATTACTATTTCTCCAATTTGTTCATGATTCGAAATAATTTTTGGTATTTTTAAGACTTCTCTATAAATTTCTAGAGTTCGAAGCTTTAGAATTCAAAACTTCTTCGATTTCTAACATTTTCGTGTATTATAATTTTTTTTATTAACCACTAGGTAAAAACAATTTTCAAATTTCGAAAAAATTTTTAAAAAATCATGAAAGATTAAAAATTATAAAATCTCAAAAGTAATATATACCCTTCAAGTATTTCAGGAATTTCTGAAATCTCCATATTTTTGAGTTAGTAGATTTGAAAGTCCAGACTTCTCTATCATAAAAAATTAAAAATCAAAAAATCAAAAAAGAAATATATGTATATTTTTTAAGGATTTCAGGAATTTCTGAAATTTCCGTATTATATGTTGTTTTTGTTTATTATATTTTTGTATATTATGTCTGAAATTTATATAACTTTCAAATTCCGGAATTCGTAATATCGGAAAATCTTATTACCAAAATCAGATAGCAAAGAATGAAAAATCATGAAATCCTAAAAGGAAGATTTTTTTGGAAAAATTAAAGAATTTATAAAATTTCCGTATTTTATGTTATTCATACAATTTTGTAGTATTTTTTGGTATATTTTATGTATTTCTTGTATTTCTATGATTCACTCTACAAATTTCTAAAATTCGATGCTAAGGTATTAAAATTTACGATTTTGATTTTCTAGTAATTTTGTAGATTTCTAATTTATTTCTAGTTTGCTAGATAAGTTTGTAGGATTCGATGCTCTAAAATTCTAATTTCAATAGATTTCCAGTATTTGTGAAGATTTCTTGAAAAATGAGATCTTTGTAGATTTTGAATGTTTTATAAATTTTTTACATTTTCCTACTTTTTAAAGTGTTTATAAGATTTTGTAGTGTTTTATAGTATTTTTACAGATTTTTCAGAAAACAGTTCTGTATAGAATACTAATACCCTATTAACTTGAAACCTTATAAAGTCCTTATAAAAATCTGTATTCCTTATAAAATTTTCCATTTTTTATAAGGCAACCTTATAAAATCCTTGCAAAAATTAATACTTCTTATTAGGCGACCTTACAAAATCCTTATAAGGAAAAAAATGTATAAAATTTCATAATTCTTATAATTTTTAAAATTCCTTATAAAATTTTCATTAACTTATAAGGATTTTATAAGGACACTTTATAAAATCCTTAAAATCCTTAGAAGGATTTTATAAGGTCACTATAAAAAGTCTTTATAAGGATTTTATAAGGTTCCAAGTTACTAGGGTACTTGCAGTATTTTTTAAAGTTTGTTTTTTATTCGAAATAGTTTTTGGTATTTATATGAATTCTCGTCTGAATTTCTAGAATTCTACGCTAAAGTAATGAAATTCACAACGATTTTAAATTTTGAGTATTTTATAGATTTAGAATTTTTTTGTATTGCTATATAGATTTCTAGAATTCCAAGAATTTATTGTTCATAATCATAATTCAAAGTAATTTTTTTATTAATCCAATAGTTTGTTTCAGTATTTTTTAAAAAAAGTCAGGGAAAATTATATCTGCGTCGATTTTGAGTATTTTATAAATTTTTTATATTTTCGTACTTTTTTAGTTTGTATAAGATTTCGTAGAGTTTTATTATATTTTTATAAACTTCTAGTATTCCTACCGATTTTTATGGAAGTTTTTTTTTAATTCGATGGTCTAGAATTCCAAGTTTTATAGATCGTACGTATTTTTTCAGATTTTTCAGAAAACAGTTCTGCGAAGAATTATAATACTTGCAGTATTTTTTTAAAGTTTGTTCATTATTCGAAATATTTTTTAGTATTTATAGGTATGAATTCCTGTCTGAATTTTTAGAATTCCATGCTAAAGTATTGTATTTACAACGATGTTAAGTTTATAGTATTTTTATGAATTTCTAATTATTTGTAGATTGCTAGATAAATGTCTAGAATTCTAATTTCAATGTAACTCCAATAATGTATTTTTTTAAACTTAATTTTAAGTAATGTTTTTATATCTCCAAAAGTTTATTCTAGTATTTTGAAAAAAGTGTGGGAAAATTAGATGTACGTAGATTTTCAATATTTTATAAATTTTTTATATTGTCGTACTTTTTAAAGTTTGTAAAAGATTTTGTAGCGTTTTATAATATTCTAATAGATTTCTAGTATTTCTATAGACTTTTACATATTTTTTTTTGATTCCATGGTCTAGAATTCCAAGTTTTATAGATCGTACGTATTTTTCAGAAAACAGTTCTTAAATAGAATTTTATTACTTTTTAGTATTTCTTCAGTTTATTTATGTTTCTATATATTTTTTGGTTATTTTATCAATTCCTTTATAAATTTCTAGAATCCAATGCTCCAGAGTTCAAATTTTCTTAAATATTTAACATTTTCGTAAATTCTAGTTCTTTTTTTTTTTTTTTTTATTAATCACCAGGTCAAAAAAATTTCTCAAATATCTTTTTTCTACACTATCCTAGCCCAACATTCACAATTATAATTCTTCTGAAACCAGGATTGCTATTATTTTTAAGTTAGTAAAATTACAAACACTGAATTTTATTTAAATTTGAGAAGTAACAGAAAACTATTCTTTACGTTATCCACATTTTAGTTATCATATTTTTCATTATTTTCACCTATTTTCATTATTTTTCATTTTTATTTTTATTCTACTTCATTTTCAAAAATCATTATTATCAATATCAATTCAACGTATTGTTTTGCTATTATTTGTATTCTTATTAATTTTCAATTTAATTTTTCAAGTAATTTTTTTTTATTTTTACACGAAACAATCATTTTTACCCAATTTAAGCTCCCAAAACCACTCTCTGCCTACGCAGCTGTATGAAATAAAAACAAACTTAATTTTTTTTTTCCTTATACTCACGTCAAAGAAAGATTTGTCGTCGGTTTTTTTGGGTGGCCCAGGAATAGGCGTCGCTGGTGTCACAGAAACAACTTCTGCGAGTTCTAAAAAGGCATTAAAACAAAATTAAAAATTGCACATCATTCTACACTTTTATATGAATTTTCAAACCACATCAACGACTTTTAAAATAACAAATGATATTGACATTTCAAAGCTTGAAAAACGTACTAAGTATTCCAGAAAAATCTATAATGTCACAACATATTCTTTTTGGAGATTATTGTTTAATAAAAAATTTGTTTCCAACAAATTACCAATGTATCCTTTGCAATGAGAATCCTCCATGGCGTCGTAATACCTCAATTGATGTTTTATCGAATCAAGGACAAACCAACGTTGTTTCCAGCCTTTCAAAAGCGCTCCTCTTTTGTACAAATAACCCTCGTGTGTTCGATTTTCAGCGACGTTGCTCGAAAATTGATCGTAGTATTGCTGGGATGAAGTTTGAATCGTAGCTATACCTTTCGAAGAATCAAATTTTGAATATCACGTCTACTCTAGATCTTGAACTATTCTGCATGTAATTAAATAATATATTATTCTGAATAAAAAATAATAATATTAATTCATAATAAATAATTAATAAATAATATTTTCTGTATAAAAATCACTGTTCAGAATCCGAAAATGCCCCAAAAATTGAAATTCAGATATTCAGAATCCAAAAATTAATCTCGATTTACAAATTTCAAGTTTCTAAACAAGAAATCAAAATTCGATGTCAAAAATTATAATTCTTTATCGCCACGTTCTAAATGCTAAAAAAGGTGGTTTCCAAAAAAAAGTAAACATGCTTACTGGAATTGATGCTACCAGAATCAGTTCCATTTCTGGTCAAAGTGTGGGACTGCAAATTTTCCGAAACCGCTTTGTATTTGGTGCAATTTTTGGGCACCGCGTCAGCACATTTGTCATGACAAACGTGGCCACAATCGATGCACCGTACGCCAGTTTTCACAGGGCCCCACAAAAGTGCGGAACACGCGTCGCAACGTGATGGTGTCGCTGAGTCCAATTTCTCAAATCTAAACAATAAAAAGAAAATCATTAATTTACAATTTAATTTGTTTAAATTCTTGATTTTACTTAATTTAAAATAAAAATCATCCAAAGTTCAGAATAATTTTATCCTGAAAAAATTCTAATTATTTAATGTTTAGATATTAGAATAACGTAGAAAATGTAGAATTATATAAAATATTTTATTATTTGATTAATCATATAAATTAATAATTAAATTAATAATTTAGTTTATACTATTAAATATATTATTAGTATTAAATACTTATTAAATATAATTATGAATATTTATTATTATTATTTATCTTATTATTAATACTAGTTTATATCATAAAATTTAATTAATTATATAAAATTATGAATTGATTACATAAATTATTATTATTTTAACCCAATGATTAATAGAGAACTATATATAGTTTTTCAAGGACGTTCGTGTAATAATTGTTCAGGGATTCATTTTGCGTTTTCTTTTTTACGAAATGAAATACTTAAAAATGTAAAAGATGGAAAACGAGGAAAATCAAGAATCAAAAAATGTAAAATTGAGACCTGTTTTTTTCGAAATGAAAAATGAAAACTGCGTTTTTGATCTTATTTTTGTTTAGTTAGTTAGTAAAAACTATGTTATTGAAATAATATAAAAAAAACTTATTCTGTGATAAGTATTCCAATTTCGAAGTTAATTATACAAGTCAAAATTTCTAATCTCCGCAGTTAAAAATTCATGAGTTTTTTGAAATTCGGAATTATTGTAATAACAGAGTTCTGGAATATTTATTTAAAGCTTTACATTTAGAAAACTTTTGTGTCACAAAATTAATGTTTTCGATGAAATTCAAAAAAAAAAAAAAAATGGAGATGCCGGGGATCGAACCCGGGGCCTTTCACATGCAAAGCGAACGCTCTACCACTGAGCTACATCCCCTTGATGAAAGTTGAAGGCGTCATCTGTTCTAAATGAGAGAGAAAGAGAGAGAGACTGATACATATACATAATGTATGAGATCGAAGGAATTTTTTTTGTCAGTTATATCAGAATTATGAATATGATTATTTCCTTATAGTATAATAAAAAAGAACTCTTCGCCGCTGACCCCCCCCGTGTCAGCAACTTCCTTAGATTCCCATTATTTTCCCGTCAATTCCCCGTATTTCCTATCAATTCCCTTTATTTCCCGTCAATTTCCGTTATTTTCCGTCAATCCTTATTATAAAAAGACAGAATAAATGTAAATTCAGCCAAGAAGCTAAGAAGCCAGATGTATTTATAAAGAGGATGAATTCGAATTCAATCACTATCACTTATTTTAACAATATTATATAAACAATACAAACATAATAAAATAAAATAACAAACATCAATTTTTTTATTTCCCATCATTTTCGGTCAATTTCCGTTGTTTTCCGTCAATTCTCATTATATTACATAAACAATATAAACATTATAAAACTGAAATAACAAACATCAATTCTTATTATTTCCTGTCATTTTCTATCAATTTCTGTTATTTTCCCGTCAATTCCCCTTGTTTCCCATTAATTCCCTTTATTTCTCGTCAATTTCCGTTTATTCCCGTCAATTCCCATTATAACAA
The DNA here is from genome assembly GCA_030522825.1 of Platygaster orseoliae. Taxonomy (NCBI): domain Eukaryota; kingdom Metazoa; phylum Arthropoda; class Insecta; order Hymenoptera; family Platygastridae; genus Platygaster; species Platygaster orseoliae. Next base: position 295 of record JAPYZL010065568.1, on the reverse strand, counting down.
TATTTCATAAACAATATAAACGTTATAAAATTAAAATAACAAACATCTATTCCTTTTATTTCCCGCCATTTTCTATCAATTTTCGTTATTTCCCCTCAATTCCCATTATAAAAATATTGCATAAACAACAAACATTGTAAAAATAATGTTAACTTTCAATTTTGTTATGTATACATTACAATAATGCTATTTGTTGTTATTTATTAGGTGCGCAACTAAGTTCTCGCTGTTTGTCAGTTGATGGCTCTAGCAGTAAGAGTTGGTCGATTTTGACATATCCAAAACGTCACGAACC
>JAPYZL010065519.1:0-21116 GCA_030522825.1 Platygaster orseoliae | reverse complement strand
ACGATACTATTTTTCAAAATATCGGTACCAAAAAATCGATACTTCAGGCTTAAGTATCGATACCTCAAAGTATCGATACAGTATCGCCCATCCCTACCCAGTATCCCCTCTCTCGCGTCTAGCTGCTCCATCACCGAGCGATTTAGAATAGAGTCGAAAATCTTATCTCTCCTTCAGGGGGTTTCCTCTAATCGGGCGGATCGCCAGTTAGACAAAAGTAAAGGAAAAAGGCCCGCATTTGAAAAACCGATCGAAAGAAAAATTCCGAGTTTTTTTTGTACCAAGCAAAAACTCAACAAATTTTTCGCATTATCTCTAAAATTTTAAATATATAATACAAACTATTCAGAAGTCTTCCAAAACATATGAAAATTTTCCAACTTGTAAGATTTTCAAATTGCAACATTTAAAATTTTTCGTAATTTTTATGTACTTACCAAATTTTTCATTTTTTTATTTATAAGTGCAAAAAAAGCTTATTTTCAAAAGTTTCGTTAAAATTCTGTCATACCAAATTCGACAAATAAAATTTTTACAATGGATATTGAACACAATTTATAAAATTTTCCAGCATTTTCTAAATAGACTATTTTTCGAATCATTTCTGAAATTTCAAATATAATACAAACTATTCAAAAAAAATCCAAAACGTATGCAAATTTGAAAACCTATATAAGTTTTTTAACTTAAACTTGTACTATTTTTCGTAATTATCATTTACTTGCCAAGATTTTCATTTTTTCATGAAAAAAACTACACAAAACTCCTTAAAAACGTATTAAAAACTTCTCTAATTTGTACCACCTTAAAATTTCATATTTTTCGTAATTCTAGAAAAACGAATAAAAGAATCAAAATGGGCCGTAAATTACTTAATGCTATTTGTGTTGTGAAAAGCGGATTGAAAGCCAAAGGGCAGGCAGCCACAAATATGAAAATCACTGATGCTCAAACCAAGCCCGGGGACCAGATCAGCCCCAGTTCCTGGATACCAGAATCGTGGTATCCAGGATTCTGATCCATTTTTGGTCCATAATTGGTCCAAAGAGAGCGCTGCCAAGTGCAGTCAAAATCCTTGCCCCAGACTGAACCAATTCACGTTCCAGATTCAGCCCAGGATTTTGGGCCAGATCTTCACTTGAATGCGGAAGTAGAAATACACCAGTTTTGATCCAGGTTCTGCGCTCTGGACTTAGACTAATTTAATTTTCTGGATGATACAATTTTTTCGATTTTTGACTCCATTTTTCCAAAAATCAATATTCCTTGCTAAGGAAACCAAAATCAAAATCTCCGTGACTGTTCAACTTTCTACAAATTTTTTTTAATAATGTGTAAACAAAATCTCCATGGACTTGTAGGATTTTAAAATACAACAATTTGTGTAATCGAGTGGCTCAACGGTAAAGAGTCCACCTCTCACCCCGACAACCTAAGTTCAATCCTGGTCGATGTCCCTTTTTTTTTATGAAATTTCAATTAATACTTTTGGTAGCTCAATATTTTATGATTGAAATAATAAATAAGTTATAAGCATCATTTTTTTGCAATATTTAACAAATACCCCAATTTTCTGGACCATGCCTGGACCAAATCAGGAGGTACCGACTGGACCAGACTCTGGGCCCAGCCTGGATACTATATGCGGAAGTAGAAATACCCCAGATTTTACCAATGTTACCCAATAACCTGGGTCGCACTAGGGCCAGTCTGGTACAATTTTGTTTTCTGAGAAATCATTCAAGCATTTATTAGTTTTTTGGGTTTTTCAAATTATTTCATTTTACTTATACAAATTGATTTGGTGTGAAAAAAATTTGTATGTACTAGTTTAATTGTACTATTTTGTATTTTTCTAAGGCTTAGAAAACTTAGAAGTAATAAATATTTCAATAAATGTCTGACGTATTTTATTCCATTTTTTTGCATGCAAGATACTTCGTTTCCTCAGTAACTACAGTAATGAACTTATTTGAGTTGCTCATTTCTCAAAACGTTTTACTCATATGCTGATGCAGGTACAGAAAAAAATGGGAATTTTTCTTTCAACCGTTTTTTCAAATGCGGGCCTTTTTCCTTTCCTTTTGTCTCACTGGCGATTCGCCCGATTAAAGGAAACCCCCTGAAGGAGAGATAAGATTTTTGACTCTATTCTAGATCGCTCGGAGACAGAGCAGCTAGACGAGAGAGGGGATACTGGGATGAATGGGGAGAGGCATCGGATGAGAAACATAGACGATGTTTATACCTGTGTGGGTAATGCTGCGTTTTCCCAGAGAGCTGAATATCGCAACACTGTTTTAGGTCACGAGATTTATGGACGGCCCCAAAGGACAAAATATACAGATGAATCCCTGGCAGAGGAAAAGGATTTTCCTGACAGGGAAACGACAATGAAATAATAGTATATTTCTTCACTAGCGTGAAGAAGATTTTTTTAATGAATCTGAGAGTTGCAATGCAAGCCAAAGGCGGGCGTTATTTTTTTAGCAATATTTTTATTGTATTTTTTATATTTTTCCGATATCTTTAAAAACATTTTTTTTCGTGTTTTTAACTAATCCCTGATAAATATTAGTAAATTATATATAAAAATGAATAAATAATGATTTATATCCTAATTTAATTTCAAAAATAATAGTTAATCAACTAATCCCTGACCTGACCTCGGTTTTTGAAAACAGTCACTTTTCCTTTTTTTTAAATAATACCTAACCTGACCTTGGTATTGATAAAAAAAACTCGCTTTTTGCGTTCCCTAGTGATCCAACTTGCAACCATCTTGCATCCGTACTAAAGAATGATGGGTGCATGTTTTTAGAAATCTAAGCACGCATCAGACAACATGTTCATGATTTTTTCGGAGTCTTATAATCAAATTAAAGTCACTCTGATGCATATCAAATGCTATTTTTGCACTTAAAAATAATTTGCATGCATCATTGTGATTTTAATTTTATAATAAGACTCCAAAAAATCATTAACATGTTGTCTAATGCACGCTATGATTTTGAAGAACTTACACCTTTACAGGTGCAAGATAGGAAAAAGTCGGATCACTAGGAGTTTTTTCCTAATCCCTAACTTGATCTCGGTTTTTGAAAAAACTGACCAGCCGTCGTCACGCATGCTTTTTTCGAGTGATATCGGGTAGGGAATTAGTATACTATTTTTTCACTGGTGTGTAAAAGTTTTTTTTAACGAATCTGATAGTAATAATCAGATGAGTTCAAATAATTGTTCCTCGCTAGTCAAGGATTATACAGGGTGATCCAAACTAAGTTGACTACACGAAAAATATAGGTTCTTCATGAAATTCTAAGACTGTTTTTCCTTTGCCATTTTTCTCCAAACGCAAAATCAAAAAAGTTATTCAAGTTTGAAATTTAAACAATAAATGGGCTACCTCGACAAGTGGAGATAAAAATCAAATACCGAAATTTACCTGAATTTTCTTCATATTTTTTTGAGTTGAAAAGTTCTTGCCACTTTTCTCAAAACTCAAAATCAAAAAAGCTATTCGAGTTTCAAATCTGAGAAATCTGATTAGTCGAAACTTGTAACTCGAATATCTTATTCGATTTTGAATTTCGTGCAAAGTGACTAAGGACTTTTCAACTCAGAAAAATATGAAAAAATTTTAGATAGAGTTTGGTTTGTGATTTTCATCCCCACTTGTTGAGGGAACGTATTTATAGTTTTAATTTCAAATTTTCATAACTTTTTTAAATTTAAGTTTCAAGAAAAATGGCAAAGAAAAAACAGTCTTAGAATTTCATGAGGAATCTATATTTTTCGGGTGGTCAACTTAATTTAGATCACCCTGTATTTTATTAAACAATGTGTGGAAAAGTGACCTTTTTCACACGGCATTTAATAAAGATTATATTTATTCAATTATGATTTCCTTTTCCTCTGCCAGGAATTCATCTAAATATCCACTTTTTTATGTAAATGATACTTTTCATATAATAGTCAAAAAGGCTCATGACATGCACAAAAAACCATTATATCTACTTACCGTATTTGAATTTATTTCAGATCATTCCAACGCTGGCGGCGCTCGTGTGCAGTTTGAGATCAATCATCCACAATGCCTGAATTCCTTCATAGTAATTCATTTAATCCAATAATGTTTGAGAATTCCTACACATGGACCATAGAGAAGGAAGATATAAAAAAGAATTCACCATTGGTATCTCCGCCGTACCTTTGAAAAGCTTGAAGCTCAATAGTTTTGAGAAGCCTGAAACGTTTTTCTTCGAAGGGATTATCAATACACATAAAAGTTACGAAGAGCAAGCTTTCATCGACTGTTTCTCATTAACCGCTGGCACACATTGTGGACTTTCATCTTTCAAAAGTACCTGTTTGCGTATTACAGTATATCTTTCATGGAATAGTAAGAAAGTCACCTTAAAATTGAAGGAACAATTTAATGTTTCTGATTTTCATGATGAAAACACTTCTATCAATATCATCGATAATATTCAGCTTTGTATGAGAAAACTCAGTAGTGATGCAGAAGATCACGAGTACATAGATTATTTAGAGCTAAACATAGAAGTTATCGAAATCTCACAAGAATTAATATGGGAAAAAAAAGCAGTAGTAGACGATATCAAAGAACTGTTTGTCTTCAAAGAATTTGCCGACGTCGTTGTCAAAATTGATACTGAAAATATCGAAGTACATAAATTCGTTTTGGTCAGCAGATCGCCTGTTTTCCGTGCCATGTTCAATTCTGACATGTTAGAGAGTCGAACTAACGAAATAACAATCCAAGACATTGCTCCGGATTGCTTTAAGGAGTTGCTTTCCTACATGTACCTAGGTAAAATAAGTAGTGACAAACACGCGACACTTGCTCTTGCACTTGCAACAGATGCGTATGAGGTGCTAGATTTGAAGAAGTATTGTGAAAATTTCCAAGAACGAAACATTTCTGTTGAGACAGCAAAAGAAATTTTCGAATATGGTCATTTGAAAGACAGAAAGGATCTTTGTTACACAGCTGTTGACTTCATCATAAAAAACAAACATAAATTCGAAAAGGAGAAGCTGAAAACACTCCACCAAAATCCTTACTTTTCTGAGATTATATTGAACAAATGTTAAAAGTACTCGTTTTCGCGTAAAACTTGAAGATTTCCAGTTGGAGTGCTTTCAGTTGATTTTTTCTCATGAAATTTGTTAGTTGGTGTAAAGATAAATTTTTTACGAAATATGGTGGTTTTGATAAGAAATGGAGAATCTCTGAAAGGAATTAAAAAATAAACTGTACCTTATGAATAACGACAAGTACAAATTTGTAAATCTCTAATATGATACTTGTAATTATAAGTTTTCTACGAAATAAAATTATAAAACGAAAAGACATTTGTTAACATTCATTTTATACCTAACATCATTTCTATGTTTAGATATTGAGCTTTGAAACATTTTGTGAGTGTACAGTACTTGAAAAACTTGCAGTGATATTTTGAAATCTAAAAATACATGAAAAATATTTCAAAATTTGGACTTTTCAATAGTTTGAAGCAATTTCAAAATTATTTCATGTTTCCTTCATTTTATACTGAAAAAGCTGGATTTATTGAATTAATCTGCAGGCTACTTGTTGAATCCTGGCACCACAGCATCAAAAATTGATAGACAGTTTTTTTTTTTTTGCAAAACTCTCCGCAAAATACAGTATTTCGTACTCAGAGAGCCTCCGCAAAGTAGCCTTTTGACGTATAACACTTCTTTTCTGGCCTAGGCAGGAAAAATAAACAGCTGTGCAGAGCCGTTTTGTTGTGAAAGTAGCCGTTTTTTGCTTCCTCCTGTTTTTTGGGAGTAAAAAACATGTTTAAAAAGAAATAAAAATTTTTTAAATTTTTAATAAAATTTTAATAAAATTTTAATATTTTAATATTAAATATTTTTAATATTTAAATATTTAATATTTTATTAATTTTAATAAAAATTTTTTCAAAAATTTCATTTCTTTCGAAGAACTATTTTTACATGCCTCGTGACGTCACTTTACCGTCCATGGACCGTAAAACCAACTTTTTGGTCCATGGACGGCAAAACAGTAACGTCCCTCGGCATGTAAAACATCGTGTGCACCTCTCGGATATATTTTTGCCATCTTTGGACTTTTTGCAAGCCTCGAACATGATTTTCTTAGCTTCGCCTGAAAAAAAAATATAATTTTTCTAGTATAGTAAATACTTAAACCTCGGCCATCAAAGTAAGCCCTCGTCGCACAGGCAGAATTTTCAGTACTCGGCATGTACGGACGTGATTTTCAATACTCGGCTCGTACTGAAAATCACGCCTATACGACAAAAGCCTACTTTGCGGCCTTGGTACACAATCTACTATTCTATAGGGAGCAGTAGTAAAAAGTCAAGACACCAGTTATGTACACGACCTTTATTTTCGAAAAATTGTCAAAACTGTCCATAAAATACTGCATATTAAAGAAATTCATCGTGCTAGTCAGCGACTTATGTACACTTGTGATTTTTTTCTTCGATGCTATCCTCAAATATCGGTGAACCTTAGACAAAATATTTATCGACTTGCTGTAAACATGAACATGTGACGTGAAAATATAAAAGAGAAATAAATAAATAGTAAGCGAGAGACGGAACAAAAACTTGATAACCCTCGTGAATTTGAAAAATCGATGAGGAAGTAATTCATTTTGCAATTGAAATTGAAGCAGTACAATGAATATATAAAAATAGAAAAGAATCCTATTTCAATGCCGAATTTTTCCAATGAAGAAAGAATGCTTAATGTTCACTGATACAAAAAACCATTTGGTAAATGACAACTGATTATCGAATCCAAATGAATCTTAGGCATACCAAAATACAGAACATCGAATCATACTTTTCAAAAAAGACTTTTTATAAGAAATGTCTTCATTACGAGAAAAAATAAATGGACGAATCAAAATTCTAATAAACCTCTAAATATAGAACATTATTTATATCAGCAATGACTACTTAACACTGTTTTGATAATATCCTTTTTTTTGTTTTCTTTTTCATTAATATAATATGTACAGTACAACATTGGATTAAAACAGGTTCATATCGTGTATATGGGCGCATGTATGTGTTTTTCAAATGAACGTATGTGCCCAGAACAAGGTCCTGAACAAAGAGGAAACAATTTTGAATTCGACTTTGGTTTCCTAAGGCCTTCCTTGGCCGTCGAATCCGGCAAGGATTCTCCACCCACGAATTTCCACAAAAAACTTTTGTCTCACACGAGGGCATGGAGTAACTTTTTTCGACGACAAGAACATAATAAATAAGAAATCAGTTGTAAAAACCATATGTCGCATTATTTCCTCTCTGCGTTCAATTTCACGCGAGTTTTATTTGCTGTAGGTTCACAGATTGAGGCGATTTACATGCCTTCTCCATAGTCGCGATCACCGACATTAATACGGTCTGGTGCGGATGTTACGCTAAAGCCCAAAATTCTATTGTCCACTTTGAACATTTTCCCTTTTTTTGGTTTCTTGGTCTTGCCCTGAAAAAAAAAATCACATATTAATTACTGATCATCCAGAGATGATAAAAATAGAATAATGATGCCTTAACTTACTTTAACTTCTTGGAACTCGACACCAGCGTTAGGATTTATAGCCGGCGCCGGCTTGCACAAATCGTCCGCTTGAGCTTGAGGGCGCTGCGATGATCGCCATTTGCTGCGCTTCTCCAAGAACTGCTTCGCAAACTCCGTGCAATGTTTGGCTTCGCCAAGGTACATACGCACGTACTCTTTGACTTCGTACGGGGATTCGATGTCACGCAAAAATCCAATAAATGTCGGTACTGAAAACATACATCTACATAAATACACATTTCCCACAAATGTGCGATTGCATGTATTTGGAACTGTAGATATCTTTTTCAAACATAACTTTTTCTTTTTCATTTTCTTATTATTGGAAATAAAAAAATCAACGTACTATCAACAGTAACTTGCAGACCAGCCAATGCCTTGTTACACCACAGAGTAAAATCATCAGTCTTAACAGTATTCTGCTCGAAAAGCTTCTTAACGAGCTCCTCCTCCTTTTTGTTCTTGTTTTTTCCAGCCTTCGCCGACGACTGTTGCGGCTGAGCATTGGCAGCGGCAGCTTTCGAAGAAGAGGGAGCAGCAGCGACAACCTGTTTGGTGGTGGCTTTGGCCACAGATTTTGAACTCAAAGTGGCAGCGTCGTCCCAGAAACCGCCACCGCCGCTGGACGCGCTAGCGGTGGTCATCGCCGTTGCGTTTCCCCAAGCTTGGGCGCTCGACGAGCTCGAAGCCCAGTTGAGGTTTTGGGACGCGGTGCCCCAGATGCCCGAACTCTGCAGCGTCATCATACTCTCCTTCTGCTGGCTGGCCTGCTTTTCTTGCTTCTCTTTTTCGTATTGCTTAATGAAATTCGTAACGTTAAAATAGTGCTTCGCTAACGCCGTGGTAACGCGTGTGACTTTTTTTTTACTATAAGAAATCATTGAAAAATTTGAGTAGCCGAAAATAAAATTGATTAATAATTAAATTTTGATGTAATGTGAAGCGATTAAAAACTTGCTTTTACTCTGATAGAGCGCTCTTGTTCTTCGTGTTGAATCTGAGCAAGACTCTTCACTTGCATGTTCCTGTCAGCAGCGTTCGCTTTTTCAGCCCATTTCAACTGAATGCGTTTCGAGCTATCCATGGCGGCTTCTTGAGCCAATTCGGAAGCTTTTTGCATAGCCATCTGCTGTTGCTGCTGTTGCTGGATTAATTGCTGCAGACGCTGTTCTTCCTGAATAACAAAAAAGGCAAAGTGAAGGACAAAACTACACAAGAGAAAAATGTTAAATATATCAACGTGGGATAAGTAAAAAAGAGATCTTACGGCTTTCTTTTCACGCTCCAGGCGTTGAATTTCGGCAAGTGAAGCATGAGCCGTCGCAGAAGGCGAATGAGGAGTTTGGGCCCAGGGAGCTTTATTGCGTTCTTGCAACTTCCTGAGGGCCTCCGCATCTCGTCTTCTTTGTTCGGCTTTTCGGTTTTCATCTTCCATTTCTGCTTTTCTATAAGCTTCTTCCTCTTTCCTACAAAAATAAAACACTCATAACAGGGAATCCAGATGAAACTAGCAACTTTTCAAAAGGAATTTTCAACCATTTATCTTTCGAGTCTCAGCTATTTTGTCCAACTCACTTAATTCTTTCAAGCTCGATTCTCGCTTGTTCTTCCTCCATTTTCAGGCGCTTTTCTTCTTCCTTCTTGAGTTTTTCTTCCAGCTTTTTAGCCTCTTTCAACTTGCGCTCCTCTTCTTTCTTTTTATTTATTTCTTCCTCCAGCCTACGCTTCTCTTCGCGCTTCTTTTCCTCCTCCAATTTTTTCTTCTTTTGCTCTTCTTGTTTGCGTTTTTCTTCTTCCTTTCGTTTCTTTTCTTCTTCCTTTTTCTTCTTGTTCTCTTCAGCGATCAATCTGGCTTGCTCTTGTTCCAACTTGTTTCTCGCATACTCTTCCTCAGCTTTCTTTTTCAATTCTTCCTGTTTCTTCAGTTCTTCATTTCGCTGTTTTGTTTCCTGTTTTGCCTTGGAAATATCCAAAAATAAATGTTTACAATCTTCTTCAAACATAATTTTTATTTACATCGCAGCGAATTATTTTCTTACCAGCATTTGCTGCTGCTGATCCCTTTCAATATTTTTGCACTGCATGTCCCACAGGGATGAAGGCATGTGTCCCGGTGGTAAAGTCGGAACATGACCACCCTGAAAACCACGCTATTATTTGAGCACATTTCTAAAGTATGATTTACTTAAAAGTTTCCCATAATTCGGGAAATTTTTTCATTACCTGGGGCCAATTCTGGAGATTGAACTGCGGGGCGTTTAAATGCGGTGGTGGATGAGTTGGGACTTGAGGCCAAACGGAATCGATCGGTAGCTGCTGCGGGTGTTGACCATTAGCTCCCATATGACGGAACAAAATCTTCATGGGATCGTTATCTTCAGTTGGTGGTAGAACGACTCCGCCTGGTGGTAAGACAACGTTACCTGGTGGTAGGACGACGTTACTCGGTGGTAGTACGACGTTGCTCGGTGGCATGGAAGGAATACGCGGAATGCCCGAAGGTGGACCGGCAAGGCGTATCATTGGATCCATCGGTACCGCTGGATGAGTATTTCCTGATGTATGGCTATCGGCTTGGCTTTTTGCCTGAAACATGAATCAATTTTCTTATACTAATTTTATATATAATATTTCAATGTAATTTGTGCTTAATACAATGTATCATCTTCTTTTTACTTAAATATAAAAAACAATGGACAACATTTTCTAAAATTAACGAACCTGTTGCATTTGGCTGATGAGTTGCATAAGTGGATTGGTTGACGGTGTGGCGGTAAGGGGCGAAGGTACATAGGTATTCGTGGGAACAGGTAATTTTGGCACTTCTTGTTCTTGCGAGGACACGCACGGATTAACAAGTTGATTTTGATCCATGAGACTGAGCGAGGAATTGACAAGACGGTTTTGTTCCATGATACTGAGCGAAGACCAATGCTCGTTCTGTGAGAGTTTGGCAATGGCCGCCTGGCGCATTCTCATGACAAGCTGTTGATTTTGCAGCATTTGCAGTTGTTGAAATTGGTACATTACCATTGGATCTTCAATTGGTTTTGGCAAAGGGATGTTAGCTGCCATTGGGTTTGGCACCGTGTTTGGAACCTCGCTCGCCTAAGGGGAAAAAACATCGACTCATTGCAGTCAGATTTTTTTATAATCAAAGTATCAACTTTTATCTGAAAGAATTAAAGATAAAATATAAAGTGAAAATTCTTGAAATACCTTCAATGGAGGAATTTGAGGACCAGCCTCGAAAGGTACTCGACCGCACATCGTCATGAATTCGCCAAGAGCAATGTATCTTTTGTCGCAGGATCTTCTGACCAACAAACTCGCTGAAAAATAACCCTGTTTCCACCACTCTGCCATTTCACTCGCCAAAAATGGTCCTTGGACTTCACCCTAAGTAACAAAAACATACATACTCAATCAAACGCTAAATTATCAAATCTCGCAAAAGCAAAAAAAAAACTACAGGTCTCAAAAATCTCTTAACTCATTCTAGTAAGATTCATCACCTGTGGATCCCGGTAAAACCATTTCTCCTTAACAGCAACATTAGCATCAATGCCAGCAGGAGGTTGTGTCGGGATATTCGTCACTCCTTTCTGCATGTAACTCTCATCCGCCATAAGTTGTGAAACGAATGCATCCGCCGCTTCCATTCCATCCAAATCAAAGTCTGGTTTTGACTGCTGCTGCTCCTCAGTACTCACCTTCGCTCCCGATGGTTCTTTTGGCAAAATTGGCTTCTCAGGCTTGTGGCTTGGACTTTTAGTCTTTTGGTCTTCTATTAATTGAGTTTTTTCTACAGCACTCATCGATTTAGAAGAATCAACGACCTTGGTGTCAACGACGGCCGCTTTTTTCTGCTGAACCGGCGCTGCGATTTTTCCGTCTGGCGCGGACTTGGAAGCGGTCATCGATTTTTTTATGTCCGAAGTCGAAGCAGACTTGATAGGTGATTGGGTTTGCTTTTGCTTTTGTTCCGCATGTTGATTCTCTCGATTGTCGAGCTGTTGGTGGCCTTGAACACGTTGCTTTTCCTTGCCAAGCTGGGGGCTGGCCACCACTTGGCTGCTGCTGATATTACCAGAAGACGCCGACGTCTTGATGTTATTACTGGGCTTGAAGTTATTGCTTTCGGATATCCTTCTCTGCCTTGGTTCATGAGCGTGGCCTCTATCTTCGTTCTCGTCGTCCGAGAAAACGCCACCGCCGTGGAACGCGCCGAGAGCGTCGAAACTTCCGCCTCCACTTTCGCTCGAGTTCTCGGTTAACCTTGGAACAAATTAACAATTATTATAATTGCGTTACATAATTCATGGAAAACCTAATGAGATGTCATTGTTTTCACCACTACTCACCATTCAGGCAAGTTGTCATGATTGTCATGATGATTAGGTTCCCAAGGTCTCGAGGTGCGATGCGGGGGATGATGGGACGAATCGTAACCTACTCTATGGATGCCCCGGTGCTCCCAGCGCCCTCCGCTTCTGCCGTCACCTTCCCCGTCTTCTCTATCCCTTTCCGTACCACTGGCATCGCGCCAACTAGCTCTACCTGCTAATATTGTCAATTTCATAATGCCAGTCCAATGTCAATCATCATCGTCGTCATCGAAAACTATAGAAACACACCCCACTTTTCCCCTCGGGCCACTCGCCAACCTTCTTCGTCCTCGCTGTTTGACCTTTGACGTCTCCAGTTATGCTCCATGAGAGCCCCTCCGCTCATTCCCCGGCTAAGATCTTTCCTTGGGCTAGTCGAAGGCCCGTTCCAGTCGCCAGGATCAGGCGCCCCTCCATTCCGTTCTGACCAGATTCGATCTGCCTGAGGCCTATCAAAGGGCCGCCCTCTCGGCTGAAATCATTCGATACAAATAAAAAACTGAATTCATCATACCAAATCAAGTTGATCAAAATATTTATAAGCCTATTAAAGTGGAAGAGAAATGAAAGCGTTTCTTACAGAGTATGCTTGTGACTCAAGGCGACTTCCATCTCCTGAATCATCATAGACAGTGGACCGTGGATGAGATGAATACAAGCCACCTCGACCACCTCTCCCTCGAGTCCCACGATCTACACTTCCACCTCTTCCTCGCATACCAGTGCTCGTTACACTAACATTCCAGATGCGCTGGAAAAAAGTTGGGAATAAAGTCAAGTCTAATAAACTTTTTGATTAGCGTCAATACGCACAAATCAATAACTTGGAAAAAATGTTATTGACTTTTCCAAGTTTTCCAATCGACGGTCAATGCACTTCAAACAATTGTTAAATAAAGTTTGCGGAAAGTTTTTCAACTTCTAAACAAATTATTGTGTGCTGGTATAAAAAAATTATTCCATTAATAAAATTAAACTTCGACACTAAAAACTTTTTGCTTATAAGCTGAATAACCTAGTTCTAAAAGTGCGATTTTTCCTGGAAATACTGATTTCGCGATAAGTGTTGTTAGGTCATAGCAACAATTTTTTTAAATGTGCATCACTGTATTTTTTTTTCGCAATATTGATTATTCTATTTTGGGAAACAATTTTCCCAAGTTTGCTGGTTAGAAAAATTTCACAGTTCATTCATTTCTACAATTGATTTTTTCAACTTAGATGACTAAAAAAAATATGAATACTTTTGTATACCCATTATTTCAAAATTCGACAGTTTGTTAATTATAGATTGTACAGAAAAATCACAAGAGGTATTATATTTGGGTGGAAATAATTAAAATACCGATTCATCTTCTGTCATTTGTATAAGAGCCAGCGGTAGTTGAGTTTTGTCGATGTAAAGCGTCGAAAAGGTTGTCAGGAGTTCCGGAGCCTTACAGTTCTGGTCATATAATGCAAGCATCTCTTCCCGACCATATCTGTGATCTGCCAGCTGGTATCGAGGGGCAGTCAGATTAAGTCCTGCCCCCGCACCAGCTGAACCAGCACCTCCACCACCGCTACAACCGTCACTTGATAAATTGCGTAACCTAAGCAAAATAATTTCATTTGAATACAAATTTACTCAATGATATTACATTGCGCTAATAGGACGATAAAATCACACGAGTGGGAAAATAATTTTACGCCCAAGAAATGTACGATATTTCACAGTACAAGTAGTGTAAAAAACAAAATAAAAAATTTACCATTCAGGCCCGAATTTCATTGATTCAGTCATCTTACGTTTATTTCTGAAACAAAAGAAAAAAAAATTATTCATTACAACCAGCATTATGTAAATAGAAATAAGTTTTCAAAGTGAATCACAAACTTTTATTATAATGTGAAGTTTCAACCAAAAATTATTCAAATTTTTTTTTTCAAATAGTAATTTGAATAACATACAGAAATTCGTTTTAAAAGAGTTTTACTATTACAGAATATAATAAAAAATAATCGTAAAAGTTTACAACATATTCACTACTTCTGAAGATATTTGCAAATTGTTAAAAACCTGGAAAAGGACATCAACATTTCAATTGATTAGTTTTTGGAAGAGAGATATGAATTTTTTGGAATAAACACAATTTTAAACCTTTTCTTAAAATAAATTAGAATCTTCAGACACTCATGATAGTTGAACTGTAAAACTAGTGATAATAATTAAAAACTGGAATTGTATGAAAAAAGAAATAGCAAAGTTGAAAACTTCAGAAAAAAGAAAGCTGAGATAATATATAAAGTTTTAAACGTTTATGAATGAACAAAAACTAAAAAAAATTATTCTTATCACCTCTTATTTTTAGGGTGGTACATTATATATATATATATATATATATATATATATATTTAAAAAGTATTGTTCTATGTTACTGATGATTTTTCTTTTTTATTTTAGATGGAAATGAAAAACCAATTTTTTTTTCGTTTTTGTTTATTTCTGAAACTTAAGGTTCATGCTGAGATTGTGTTCAAAAATGTTTAAAAGGTGTCAAAAATTTAACTTGTAAAAAATCATAAACGATGCTCAAAACATTAAAAAATTAGTCAAATTTTTTAGCAATGAATCATGTAAGATATTACTTCAATTGATATTCAAACTGTGAACTTGGATATTTGAAAAGCTCAATGTCGATAATTTCTTAGTTCCTCAATGTTGTAAATCGAATATCTTATTGCAGGTTTATATACCTTCCCATTCTTATTACACTTTTTGTTATTATTTTTCTTATTTACTTTGTGATTATTTTCTATATTTAACATTTATTTCAATATTGAATCAACTCTACAATAACAATTTTTAGATTTTTCACAAAATTTGATATCAAACTTTCTCTTAATGCCAATTTCAAAAAACAAAATTTTTGATTATTCAATCTTCATTTACAATTTTTCAGTCTAAAAATTTTATATAAATATGAGAACATGAAAAATTAGTCAAGTTAAATTCAAGGATATTAAATCTCAAATTTTAAACTAAGGTTTTAATTTTCATTTCTTTGTTTTTGATCATATAAGTTAAATAATTAAAAAACTCATTTGTTTAATACAGCTCATTCTTTGAAAGGCAGCAGTCAATAATTGATATTCTTCAACGACTAAGTTTGAACTTAATCAACCTACAATACCAAAAAAATTTTAATGACTGTAATAATTTTTAAACATTACTGTTACTTAATCTAAACATAACATTTTGATAGTTTTATCATAACTCTTTATTTCAAGAAAAAACAGAAAGTTAACTAAATTTTTCATGTCTAAAACTTGATGAACACATGGAAACTTTGTTATGCAATAAAGTTGGCTGTCATAAAATTCTGATCAAAACATGATTCAAAAATGCATAATTTACGTTGATAAATATTTATCAGCTACAGCGTTGTTTGTAGTTAAAGTTATTTATGTGATTTTCAAAATTCTGTTAAATTATTACATATATTGAAACCTTTACTGATAACTGTTCAGTCATTATGATATTTCAAGAAAATATTTGTGTTTCTAATGTTTTTTGTACTTAATTTTAGTCAAATTATGATACAAAAGGACTCATTTTTTAAAAATCTACTATGCCTGCAAAATAAATGAAATAAAAGCGTGGAATTTGTGATAAAAAATTCTGAGTTTCATAAATGAAGTTTTCAATGCGGCAAATAGATTATTGAAAAGTCTATTTTCAAAAGATTCCAAAATGCAAACTGTTTTCTCTATCCGGTAATATTTGGAAATTTTTGGGTCATCTACTTTTGACTGCTGCTTTTTATTTTAAGTACACCACTTTTCCTTATTAAAGCGACACAGAGGCTGCTGTAGTGCAAGGGAGATGCATAGAACATAGAATGGAACCCGAATGAGTGGAAGGACAAATCGACCTCTGTGACGCCTTAGCATTTTATACACAGGTGTTGAAGATATTAATTTCAATGAAGCTCAGAAAAAATTATAAGGGATATACAATAATTTTGGTAAGATTCAAGAAATTCGATTTCATTCAGAAATGTATTTTTGTTGGTAATATGGGTGTTCATCAAATATTAGGCCTTGAAGTTTATTTCTGTAGTTGTATATTTATTAAAAATATCTACTTTTATTAAAAGAAACATTTATTAGCCTTAATGTTCTACAAAAACATAAATTCATTTTGAAGTTATAAGATAAAAGAATAAATATGACTATTCTATATTCATTTATACCAATATAGATTCTATAACTATATAAACAATGCAAAATGAATAAAAAAAAAGTAGTTTGTACTTAGTAGAAAAATTGAAGTCTTTGAATTTATAAGATAAATTTGGAAAATTACATTTTATCGTTTAAAAAAATTACTGTGAAAAAGAAGTTGTATAAAATGTGATATCAAGCCATTGATTGAAACTTTTAAATAATAAGTAGTAGACTACTAAACATAAACATAAAAAAAGTGATATTTGCTGAAAAAAATATTTCATTGTTTTTTTTCTTTTTTTTTTGCTATAACTTTTGCATATTTTGTATTCAAGTGTATATCATGAGATCATGAAAGGAATAACTCCTGTGCTAATTTTTAAATCTGAAAACAGAAAGGTAATATACAGAGTGTATAAAAATCCTAGAGCCAAAAATACATTCAATATTCATTTTTGAATTCAAATTCGAAAAGTCATTTACAACTTTTTACAAAATTCAAAATCAAAAAAGTTATCCAATTTTAAACAGAAAATGTGTTTCCTCAACAAGTGAGGATAAAAACCACAGATCAAAATTCACCTAAATTTTCTTCATACTTTTCCAAATTAAAAAATCTTTTAATTTTTATGAACTAAAAATTGAATTACATATTAGAGTTTGAAATGTAGTAAATCCGATTGGTTAAAACTTGTAACTTAAATAACTTTTCTGATTTTGAGTTTTGCGAAAAGCGGCAAAAGACTGTGACTCAGAAAAATCATAAACTTGAAGTAGAGTTTGACCCATGGTTTTCATCCCTACTTTTCTCAAAAGCGAATTTATTGTTTAAATTTTGAACTTGAATAAATTTTTCAATTTTTAATTTTAACTTTGTAAAAAGTTCATCAAAAATATCATTAACACCATAATCAATTAAAATTCTCGGTTAATTTCACATTTTTTAACCAGTCGTATGGATACAAGTAAAAATGTAATTTTTTTCTTTTTAATTTTTCGAATAATTTAACCAGGGCGATGTCCCTTCACTTCACCACACTCCAGGCATACAAAACTAAAAAAATACCTTTTTAAAAAAACCACTTGTACAACACCTATTCACGTTCGATAAAAATAATTGTTCGTAGATGTACTCGTTCCTTTGTAAATCAGAAAGTCTGATCGAAGATTGTCAATAACATAAACAATAACGAGAAACTTTCATTGTGAAATGTATCAATCCTAAATAGAGAATACGTGTATCTACAAATACGCGCAAGATCTTGCCTGCGCTCGCGCACGTATGTGTACCAACACACGCGAACAACGCACATGTACACACACACCACTGAGACATTTTTTTAGGGAACAAAACGCTTCAAAGGGAAGTGCGAGCAATACACAGAAAGTAAAAACCAATTCTTTGAAAAATTGAGATTTTCGCAAAGAGACACTCGTCACGATATCAAAATACCGTCCAAGCTCATTAATGAAATGCAAGCTGGGACATTTGTAACCAAACTTTTTACCCCGCCCCCTCCCCTGCCCCACAGGATTTGTTATTAGGCACGCGGTGTTTCTCGGATTCCGAAAATACTCGTGTATTTCGCGTTTGGCCAATTCGAGTTGGGAAATTATTGAATCGTTTCGAGGGACGCAAAATACCTTATTTCTCTCTTGAAACCACTGCGGTGAACACCAATATGGCGAAAACTGTTAACAACAGGTATTGAGCATAAAAATCCGAACACGATCAGCAGTGAGGAGCACGAACTTGATTGAAAAATTCGTGATAGAGTGGATGACCCTCGCTGAGAATACGAAACAAGCAACACCCACAAAGGAGATTCTCCGCAACAATTACGAACGTCGAATCGCAGTGAATCGCAGTCGAACACACGTTTTATTTTCGGTGTTTATAGAACTTTGTGCACTGGTGTGCACTGCTGTACATTGCGCAGAACCAAGTGAACATGATTATACATGTATGTGTGTTGTGATGTTTGTGATAAGTTACTAGATATCACGGTTGGCAACAGTGTGTCAACACACATTTCCTGCTGCGACGAAAAAAAAAATACGCAAAAGAAAAACTTGTTGAAAGGAAGGGAAAAAACGTAAATACAATATGGCGGAATGAAAAAACGGGAAAATATTCGTTTTCTCGAAAACCCGTGGGAGCATGCGCCAGGTTTGATCGTCGTCGAATTCATGCGATAGCCCGCGCTGTCGTTGGTCGTCCGCGCAGCAGTGTTTTGACGTTTCCGATGTTGTTGTCGCGGGAACGGCGAGTTCCGCGGCAATGATGCGATTTTATATGGACCCGCGCCGCGGAGGCTCGAGTGACGAGCTCTAGGAAGTCGTCATGGAGCAAGAGGTGGACGGTAAAGCCGAGGAGGGCAACCCGGGCTGCCCCAGCTACTCCATGGTCCACAGCAAAAAAGTCATCAAGCACGCCCTGCGCCAGCAAGCCAAGAGGCGCCGAAAAAACACGACCATCGCCGCCGGCAACTCTCGCACCCTGCCCAGGATCGTCGTCAAGCCCCTGCCCCCGCCGCCCCCGAACGATCCGTCTTCACCGTTGGCCAATTCCCAGCACAATGCGGGTACAAGCTTGCACATTTTTTTCTTTTTTTTGAGATATTGTTGCAGTAATAGACTGTTGTAATAGTGTTATTATTTATTACACAGTCCGACAAAATTTAACTTTTGGAAAAATGGCAAGGAAGTTTTTGCAGAATCATGTAACTGAAGGTATCAATAAACCATCCCCAAAAGGTTTTTGCTGGTTTGGTTCGCGTTTTTGAGTGATTACAATTTTTAATGTTAAATAATGCGTTATTTGTAAATCCGTTATTTTCATACATTTTTTTCCGGCAAAAAAACCTTTTGGAGGTTTTGAATATCAAGGAATCAGATTCCGTGCGTATTTTTCTCAAAAACTACTATTTCGATGAGTTGAATCAAGTACATTTTAATGATCACACATTAACAGGAAATTATTAATTCCAGATCAACTGTATGAACACAAAACTAAACGAGGCCGAGACCCAAAGGAACGACCTCTCGTCGCAGATAGTCGACCCAGGAAAACTGGATTCAGAAAAGTATTTCTGAAAAGAAATTCCATCAAATTAAACAACACGATCCTTTTGAGTTTTCCTGGGTCAATTGTTTGCGACGAAGGTTCGGTCATTTGGGTCAGTTTGAGTCTTGGTCTTTGCTTAGTTTCGTGTTTACTTCTACGCTGGAATGAATCGTTTCCTGTAAATATGCAATCATTAAAATGAACTTAATTCAACTCATCGAAATATTAGTTTTTGGAAAAAATTATGTATGAAAACAGGTTCCTTGATATTCAAAACCTCAAAAATGTTTTTTACAGGAAAAAAATGGATGAAAATAGTGGATTTACGATTAACGCATTATTTGATATTAAAAATTGTAATTACTAGAAAACGTGAACCAAACCAGCAAAAACCTTTTGGGGATGGTTTATTGATACCTTCAGGTACATGATTCTGCAAAAACTTCATTGCCTTTTTTTTTGTCGGACTGTGTTATTGTTGTTGTAATAGTCAGGGTCGAAAAAAATATGTAAGAGTATGCAAGTAAAAATATGTATGAATATTTATTTTTCAACAGAAACGTGCAAAAAAATGACATTTTTTCTATAATTTTTTCATTTAATATTTAAATAAAAATTATTTCCCACCAACAGGCAAACCAGGCAACTCCTAAGGCAAATTTTTAAGGAAACCTTAGAAATTTGTTTTAGCTGAGAGAAACTAAACTTTAGTAGAAATGTCAATATCTGAATAACTGATGTGAGGCTGCTTTTCTGCTTCTTTCATTGCTATATGTAGCAACATAATAACAAGCTGATAGTATAATAAATTAATAAGTCAATCCTCTGTTTGAGAATAATGATTGATGATTCAAATTTCATATATCATTATTAGATACTCTTTCGTGCTCCGTGCGGTAATTTAACTTAGATCAATGAATTATACAAGATATTGAATTTTTCTTTTGAGGTCCATATGAAACAACGACCAACATCTCCATAATCTTCGACACTTCAAATTTTGACGAAATGTTCAGTATATGGGAAAAAATTTGGTTGTAATTTGGAGTTATAAGTAAATAATCCTGAAGATGTCTTAATTTAAAGAAGAAATATTGATCAACCTAATAAATGGATTAAGAACTTTGAAAGAATTGGCTCTTTGTGATCACCATATATTTATATTTTACAACTGGAGAAAGAAACGAGCATAATATAGTTTTTGATTTAAAAAATTTGGTGCAGCCACCCAGAGAGTAAGAGAGTACTAATTGATTTGCTCATCGGTACGCTGTGCACGAGTATTTAAAATGATGATTCGAGAAAAAATTTGGTGTAGCCACCTAGCAACATGAGCATACTGGCTGGTTTGCACGTTAGTACATAAAAATAAGTCATTTTCAACAATATTGAAATTCTTGCAATCTCCGAAATTTGCAAATGATAGCTTTTCAGATTCCCCTTAGCAATTACATACCTGCAATTTTGAAAATTGCTCGAATATTTGAATTTCACAAAATTTAGCGAATTTTCAGAATGTTAGTCTTCTTGGAAATTTTAAAATGACTAAGTTTTACAAAACATCTGAATTTTTAAAGTCTCTAAATTTTTACATGTTTATGATTTATCTATGTTTTGCCCATTTTGTGATTCCTGTAAATTCATATGAATGGCTGAATTTAAAACTCGAAAAGTTGTATTTCCTTTCTGAATACTCAAGTAATTTTTTGCTTATTTTGTTGGTATACGAGGTTTGTTCAAAAAGTATCGCGAATTTTGAATTTTCGCGGGCTACGTATGTTCGATTTTTGATCTTTTGGTGGCGTTATATTGGTACT
>JAPYZL010065506.1:0-11711 GCA_030522825.1 Platygaster orseoliae | reverse complement strand
AAAAAGTAGAGTGTGCACCTCGGCCATCAAAGTAGGCCCTCGTCGCACAGGCAGAATTTTCAGTACTCGGCAAGCACGGGCGTGATTTTCAATATTCGACTAGTACTGAAAATCACGCCTGTGCTTGCCTCGAACTGAAAATTCTGCCTATGCGACAAAAGCCTACTTTGCGGCCTTGGTACACAATCTACTATTCCGTTTCCACCCCTCAACTCAGCCCGAGTGTGGCGATATTTCGCATTTTTTTCTAGGTGTACAAAAGGAGACTCCCGCCTCTCGGTCGCCAGAGCGTGGCATTTGGCGATTTTTTCCACGGTGAACAATGCCGCGACTAGACAAGTCGCGAGCGAGACAAAAAGTTGTCAGGATATGCAGTCAGCTGAGTTCAAACTTTAGCGGCCCTTGTCAAGTCATGCGACATTGTTCGTGTATGCAATGTATTTCGCATTCAACGAGTTCTCGCTTCGGAAAAAGCAAAAGCACATTTTCCAATGTGTTACGTTTACGTTTTTAAATCCAAAATAATTCCCTCATCGTGCTCTTTATTATACATTCCACCTCAAAACGAACGTATAAGAAAACGACGTTCGAATTTTAATTCATGTATAAAACGATACGCAGCATCGTAAAAAAAGAAATGTGCAAATTCCGCTTGGCCAGAGCAACGTGAAATTGCGAGGGAATCATTCGAAGATGAGTTGCAACCGTAAAAACCGGGCAGAGTAAGGACGTGAAACGCCCACGAGAGCGAGCTGCGTAAACGTGGAACCGGAATTACACGGTCGCGAAAGAAGAAATCGCGAAATGTGTCAGGGCGAAATTCGCGCTCACCGAGAAACGCGCGTTATATTCCCGGAAAGGCCTCGTTACGGCGTCATTGGCGGTGACCGTTAAGTCTCAGGTGCTTCGAGTGCCGTCTACGTGTCTCTTTATAACGGCCCGCTATTCCCGAGTGCCCTCCCTCGCCTCTTTTTACCCTACCGTCGGAGCCAGCGTAAGCAGTAACGATTTTCCCGGAGAATTCTTCAACTCGATTCCGCCATAATTTCCTCCCTTCAAGAAAAACTAGACTGAGAGGAAAATCTAGTACTTTCTACAAAAAAATATAATGATGAGAGATCGAGATGAAATATAGTAAATTTTTCTGTATAGAGTGTTTAATTATTCAAAATATTCCTACTGTAGTCATTGGCATTAAGTGCAGTAGTTACTGTAGTTGTTTCTAGTGAAACTCATAAACATATAATAATACTTCTGAAAAATGTAAAAATTATCATCATGTAACGTGATTTTCCATATCTTGTCAATCTTGTATAATTACAACTGTTATTTACTGAAGTAAAAAATACAATATACATATTTAGTATTTTGTACTACATATCTAGATTTTCTTAAATTATAGTAATTTTTTCAACATTGATAGTACAAATTACTAGGTTTTTTTTCTCAGTGTGAAATAAAAAATCAGGCTTGGACATCTTCTGAAAGAAGGGTAAAATTAATTATTATTTAATGTGAAAATAAAAAAAGGGATAATGAACTTTAGAATCAATGAAAATACGAAAGATAACAAAATAAAGCGTTGACTGAATGATGGTGATTTTCTAAAATAAAAAATTCAAAAAATAAATGAATAAATAAATATGAAAAATGATCGAAATTAATTAAAATTGTTAGTTTTTATTTATGTATATAGACATATTTATGTATATAGAATTCAGGATTCTTAATTACACTGACTCTAAAATAAAAGCAATCTTGATTTAAAATTAATTTTTGTTATGAATATTTATAATTAAAATTGTTATAAATGATTTATCAATAGTTATGAATATAGTAAAATATAAATAATATAAATGAATATCACAAAATTATGAATAATTATGAATATATAGATAGGATAACGCAGAAAAAAAAAATTTGAAAAATTGTTTTACCCAGTGATTAAAAAAACTCTCATTTAAGAAAATTTTGAAAATCTAAGAAATTTTGAACTCTAGAGCTTCAAATTCAAGCAATTAAGGCAGAACTTGAAAAAAATATTAAAAAGTATATTGAAACATAAACAAACTTAAATTACACTACAAGTTGTTTCTGTTCTTTCATTTATATTATTTCAAATTTCTTGAATTTTTTGAATTTCTAGAGTTTTTAAAATGTTTTCTAAAAATTTGTTATGGAAAAGAATTTGATTCTAGAAATTTACAATAATAAAAATGAAAAACCAGAAAAAAAAGTTTTAGTTTTTGCTATACATCTCGTATATTTTAAAATATCATATTGTAATCCTTATAAATTTTCATTACTTATAAGCTAAATTACAAAATAAGATACAATATTGAGAAAATTCGAAAATAAATGGTAAATTTCACTATATGAAATGAATTTTCACCATGCACAATTTTACATGCATAATGTTTTCTCTTTATACATGAAATATCATATTTCACAAGCTGAAAATAAGTTATAAAAATTTAAATATTACGTTACATGTTTCACTATACACAGATATTAGATTCTTTGTAATAGTAAAGTAAAAATTACAACTCGTATAGTACGATTTGCATGTATAAATTTTAAAATTTACAAAATCGCATAGTAAAAACTGTCATACATATTGTGATTTATATAATATGACGATTTCACTATACAATATTGTGATAAGTAAAATAATAATTGCAAGTGTTACAATAATATTGTAGAAACTTTAATATTATTGTAAAAAGTGCAATAATATTGTGCTTTTTGCTTGATAATATAGTAATTTTTGCAACAGCATATTGTAAATATTGTGAAATGATATTGTAGCAGTAAACATATTTTACTGTAAAAATTCCTTTATATAATTCGTTTTTTTATATACATCTGGTATTTTTTACAATATCTTATTCTAATCTTTACTAATTTAGATCCCTAATAAACCGAATGACAAAATAAGATACGATTTCGAAAATTTCGAAAATGTATGGTAAATTTCACTATATACAATGAATTTTCGCCATGTTTATTTTTACACGTATGTACAATATTTTCTTTTTATACATGAAATATTATATTTTATTAGCTGAAAAACAAGTTATGAAAATTCAAATATCACATTACATGTTTCACAAAACACAAATATTAGATTCTTTGTAATAGTAAAGTAAAAATGAAAATTCGTACAGTACGATTTGCATGTGTTAATTTTAAAATTTCCAAAATCGTATAGCAAAAACTGTCATACATATTGTAATTTTTACAATATGACGATTTTACTATACAATATTGAAATAAGTAAAATAATTATTCCAAGTTTTGCAAAAATATGGTAGAAAATTCAATATTATTGTAAAAAATGCAATAATATTGTACTTTTTGCTAGATAATATAGTAATTTTTGCAACACCATATTGTAAATATTGTCAAATAATATTGTAGCAATAATCATATTTTATTGTAATTCATATTATGTAAATTATGATATTTACATAGTTCATTTTTTAATATACATCTGGTACTTTTTACAATATTTTATTCTAATCCTTACTTTATTTTTAGTTATAATGAGCTGAATGACAAAATGAGTTACACTATTGCGAAAATTCTAAATTGTATGGTAAGTTTCGCTGTATACAATGAATTTTCGCCATTTATATTTTTACATGTACAATATTTTCTCTTTATACATGAAATATCATATTTTACAAGCTGAAAAACAAGTGATAGAAGTTAAAATATCACATTACATGTTTCACAATACACAAATATTAGATTCTTTGTAATAGTAAAGTAAAAATGAAAATTCGTACAGTACGATTTGCATGTGTTAATTTTAAAATTTACAAAATTTTATAATAAAAACTGTCATATATATATATTGTAATTTATACAATAAGACAATTTTACTATAGAATATTGTAATAAGTAAAATATTTATTGCAAGTTTTGCAATAACATTGTAAAAACTACAATATATCTAGCAAAAAGTGCAATATTTTTTTCGCAGTGTACGTAATCGAAAAATTCAAGGGAACCGTCGGCTACGTCAGCGAATAATAAAAACGAGAATTACTTCACCGGTCAAGAGTCAGCTAACGTGGGATAAGCCTTGCGTCATTCGTGCCACTGACTTGTCAGACTCTGACGCGGAGCATTTAAAAAACGACGGCGCTATTCCAAATCACGATTATCAGTCGCTGAAGATGAAAGTTCCGTCTACAATTGTCTACTTGACGACCGTGGCGAAAGAACGCGCTTAGCGAACAATCAGAAGCGGATTCGATTCATCCTCAAAACCATTTCTGAGCCGCAAAAAAAAAAAAGAAATACGTCTTATCCTCGTTCCTCGCAACTCGATCCCAAGTTGTTTTTTATTTCGCAAATTTCGAGGTCGTGATTCCAATTACGCGAGATGAGGCATTGAGCAATCGGCGATATACGTTATCGCGCGGGTCGCGGAAAAAATGTGATTGTAAAAAAGTTACGACTTGGCGCCAGAAGTTTCGAACAAATTTTATGGGAGAATCACTCGAGGAATGTTATGTACGATTTTTTGCAATCATATGTTAAGAAAATGCAGATAATGAAGTAAAAAAAAAACGACTGGTTTTTAATCATACATTAAAAAATGAAGAAAAATTTTAGTGAATACGGAGTCATGCAAAAGTGGAAACCATTGAATCTGATATTTTAAAAATTTTTAATGTTTTAGATAATGAAAACAGAAAAAATTGTTTCTATTATTTTTTATAGCTATACAAATGAATATTTATTGATGTTTAACAAATATTATTTAAAGTGACCAAAATTTTTGTACTCTAATCATAAGTGGTAATGGAAAAATAATTTTTTTCCGTTTTCGTTTATTTTATAAACTTTTGGAACTTCAGACACGTAGAAAATCTGAAAGTGATTATTTTATTCGATATTTCAAATTTACATACGAACACCAAATTTGTATTATGATTTTTACAATTATGCATATTATCGCATTGTGAAACCTACTCCAAATGACATAGAATTTCGAATTTCAAGTACATAAATTAAAATTCTAGAACTTCTGATTTTTAAATAATTTCCTAGTATTTTCAGCTTCGACAATTCTCAATTACTTAAACATAATTTTAGATTTTATATTTTATAATATACATATAGTTATTCCAGAATCTCATAATTTCATATTATAAAATTTAAAAATCGTCAAATTTAACGTCAGAAATCCAAAAATCATTTATACAAGAATGAGAAATCCCAGACTTATTTACACAGATCAGAGAAATGAAAAATTAAGTTATTAATCTTTAATTCTTTAATTTACAGAAGTTTTGAATTTCAGAAAATACTGTTCACGAGTTTTAAGTCCTAGAATAATAATCTACGAAATTTTGAATTGATGAATATAAATTTTAAGAACTACAAATTACCGAATTGACAATGTATACCTTGTGAATTCTAGAATGAAAAAATCTAGGATCGTAAATTCTAGAATAGACAATTTCACGAACCTAAATTCTATACTGACAATGCCTATTCTCATTAATTCTGCAAATGCAAATTTCTAAAATTAGAAATTGAACCCCCCCCCCCTCCCCCTCAATCAAATACCTTAACGATTATCGCATTTTTTTTTTGCAAATCAAGTAAAGGAAAAAAAAATTTGCCAAAAAGGTCAGTCTTTTCTTACCATCTTCAAATTGATAAAAAAATTATTTTAAAAAATTCTTGAATATATATACAAAAAGACGAAATCGTATTTGCCAAAATAAAAACTATTTATTGAAATAATGAAAAATTTTCAAAATCAAATCTTTTTTCGAAGTCGAAAAACTTTTGAATATCTTTAATAATTGTAAGCAGAATGAAGTAATATTATCAAATAGTAGTATGAGTGGTTATGGTTTGTAACCAAACTTTTATTACATAATAATAAAACTAGCCATAAACTATTTTTGATTTATAAATTCGTGACCTTCGACCTTCATTTCTTTAAACCAAGTGCAAGATTTCGCGATTGTTTCATTCGTATAATATCTGCCATTTTTCTCAAATACATATCATGATTTTTTCGTACATAATTTAACGCTTTTACTATTTATTTTTATTTCGTCTATAAATAATTTTTCTGCGCTGATTATCAGAAACTTTTCAAACTCATTTCAGATAAAAACTACATTTCCCATGATTCTGTGCATGAGAGGCATAAAAAACCGTGACATCAATTATGAAAGCACCCTAGGAATCAAGAACGTACGAAATCGGAGGATCTCGAAGGAAAAAAAAGTAAATACCACGTGAACATGAGAAGAGGGAGGAGTAGATGGTAAAAAAATGGGGCCTTGGAAAAGGAAAAGAAGAACCTGAAGAAGAGGCCGAGTGTAGTGTCCAGGGGAGATGAAAAAGGAAAAAAAAGTTAAAAAAGGGAGAGGTATATATACGGTGTTTGGCTGTTTGTAGAACTTGGGTGAGTGACCTGGGGTCCGCGAGGAACCTGTTTCTCGTCCTACAACGGCTCGCTCTAAAGACCTCCTCGCCACGGAAAGCCGTAAAAAATTTTTCCGCAAAACCACCAACTCGCCGAGTTTTTCTTTATTTTGCCCGTGGCCCTTTAAAAAAACGAGCCACTCAACGGTTGTATGTACGTATGTGACGTGTTTCAGACCCAGTTAGCTCGGGCCGCAGGTATAATATCTCGACTACGTGTTATGCAAGCCATTGTGCTTTCTACATAGGCTTAGAAACTGGGTCAGCCTTCGAGTCATTGTTTACTACGGGCAGTCATACGCTGACGTCGCTGACAGCCCGGAGAAGGAGTTCTTTCATTTCCCACAGACTTGAAAAGGAGTGTCTATCAAGTACGCTCTTGGAAATTTCTTCAATTTCAGAGAATCTCGATGTGGCTTGTATCCGAGATATTCGAAACTTGAAAATCGTTACTCGCACCGAGTCGAAAGCTCGTATTCATTTCAACTTCATTTTGATTTCAAAATATGGAGTTATTAACGTTTTTTCTTGTTTTACAAGTGAAATGAAGATGAAGCCCGAATTTATTTAACTTGTTTTAAGTTAGCTGAAAGGTTAATTTTTTAACTGAATCATAATTTTCTAGAGTCTGAAATTTTGAAGGATTATACAGTAACAAATGATAAATAATAAAACTATGTTTTTTTCAGAACAGTTGTATGTATATAAGTACTTCCACAGAACGAGTATCTCAATCATCCACAACAAAAATTGAAATGTTGCGTACCAAAGAGCACGTCAGGTACCTCATTTCATGAAGACAGGGCAACAAAAAAACTGAGAGAGCGCAGGGTGTCATTTAGTTTCGCTCATTTGTGAAAGCAATTTTAGAAGCAACACGTATGATACTACAAGAAATTGCCCAGGGCCAAACTAATGGCAGCTTTTTTTTCAACCGGGAAGACAATTTCGTGGACCTAAATTGAGCCACGGGCAGGTAATGATTTTTTATCGAGCTCTCGAAAGTAGGACTTTCGTCTTTTGAAAAAAGTAAAAAACTCTCTTTTCACTCGTGTTTCTCAGGATTTCAAAAGACATTCTGCGACTCGTTTGTCGTTACAAAATACGAAAAATACGAAAAAAAATGAATTGGTCTTCAATTATGTCTAATCATCAAAGAGTAAATATAAATTCTTGATTTTTCATCCTTCACTACCAATCGATTCTCTTCGTATTGCGCAGAAATTGAAAGATACAAAAATCCCGTCTTATCAAAACGATTATCATCCTTCGGAAAAATATCTGTCATCGAATGAATCGACGAAACATACAACCTCGCATTTTTTCAATAATTACACGATGCAGCAAATACAATGTTTATCTTTGCTTTCTCTGCTTTTAAATCTTCAAACATTCTTCTCCTTTTTTCTGCAAAACTGGTTAGGCAATGTCAACAATATATAAATGAATAGACTCCGTTATCCTTAGAAGAAAGAGAATAAAATTTTTTAAATGTTTTATGACATAACCCAGGTAAAAATGAGTAGATGTCTGAAGATCTACAATAGATCTCTGGATATTTGTAGGAAATCTTTAGGTGTCTACTATAGATGTCTATAGATCTCATTTGATCTTGTAGTAGATAACCGTTGACTGACATAGATCTACAGATAGATCTCTGTATATCTTCGTAGATCTACTTGTAGATTTCGGTTGATTTCCATAGATCTGTTGGTAGGTCAACGAAGATCTTCATAGATTTATTTTTTGATCTCGGTCATTTCCATGTATCTGCTGGTAGATCTATGAAGATCTTTATAGATCTATTTGTTGATCTTGGTCATCTTCAGATATCTGCTGGTAAATTTTTGTAGATTTACGTATACCTACA
The DNA here is from genome assembly GCA_030522825.1 of Platygaster orseoliae. Lineage (NCBI taxonomy): Eukaryota > Metazoa > Arthropoda > Insecta > Hymenoptera > Platygastridae > Platygaster > Platygaster orseoliae. The sequence goes on along the minus strand of JAPYZL010065506.1, from coordinate 3,379 downwards.
AGTATATCTCTATCTGTCATCTCTCGCATCATCTATGCAGATCTCTATAGATCTAAGTAGATCTATAAAGATGTACCCAAATCTGGGATCTCTCTAGATCTACTTGAGTAGATCTACAGTAGATCTCATGTAGATGTCAAAAGATCTACTCATTTTTACCTGGGAACGTTCTTCACTTCTAAGACTTTATTTTTTATATGTAAAAGTTTCCATTTCCAAGTTCCAATTTTTATGACTGATACTCAGGTTGCAATAATCAATAATTTGGTTATCATATCTAAGGTTTTGGTTGTACCATCAAAACTTTGGTGGGCTCATTTACTAAATCAATGGTTGCGAAAAAATGAATATTGTTGAATTTCAACTTTTGCAAGCAATAATCGTATTTTTTCTGGAATCCTCTTCGCATTTGAGACAGCCTACTTTTGCAATTAATATGGACGATAGCAATCAACATGCCAACACGTGAGCATTACAATACATTTTTTCGGCTGCGTGACTGGCCACGGTAAAGAGAGCCAAACCCGATATATTCACCTCGAATAACAGTGTTTAAGGTCACCTCTTTGTTTTTCAATACACGTTGCGTGCGAACCATCCGTTGCATTTAACTTGAACTTTGAATTCGCTCCCTGAATACTTTTACATTTCATTGCTTTTATATTTCTTCCCCTTTTCTCCACGTTTTTAAAAAAAATACCGACACTAAACAACATTTTAATATTTTCAACACGTATTACAAAATTCCTCGCTCTGATTTCTCACATTTTCATCCGGGAAATATGACGAATTTTCTCGAGAATGCAGATTAGAGACGGAAAAAGAAGGTTATCGGGTCTTTCAATGATGCTTGAAAACACGAGAGTCGAAGGAAAACGTTGTTTACTTGGGTGAATAAAATGCATTGGGAGAAGCGCCACAAAAAGTCATGAAAAATTTACCGAGCCATTAGAGTCGTGAATAAATTTGCGGCTTTTAATGCAGAGTGGTTTTCGTGGTGAACCGAACACGACTCGCGGTGTAATGGGTCTCCGTTGGAATAAGGGCTTCCACTGCTCCGATTCTTATTAATTGGCCACGCGGAAACATTCGCAAAAACACGCGAGTCATTTTTTTTCTCCGATAAACACTCTTGCGGCGAATTAAAAAAATAAGGATAGGCGTGATTATAAAATTAAAAGATTTGGTTGAGTTCAATACATTTTTAATTTAAGCAGACGAATTTTATTCCAGTCTAAAAAAATTTCTATATCTACTAACTTGAATTTGTTCGTCCGACCTAAAAATATTTTTTCATGGAAAAAAATGTTTTTGTCTGAATTCAAGATTGTTTTCATTAAATTCATTCATGAATTCGATTATGAATTCTAATTTTTCACTTTTCATTCTCAAAATTCTGGAAACGACGATTCTTTTTTCAAAAATTCGATCATTATTATTCTCAATATATCCAATAGCTTTTTCAATTCGTCCTCTTTCGTTAAAATAAAAAAAAACATGCATAAAAGTTTAGCTGAATTTTAATGGAATAATAAATATGCTGGATAAATTTTATTGAACAGATAAATAAATATTCAGCTGAGCTTTTATTCATGTACTTGATAATTATAGTGATTTTTTGTACGAAAATTTTTTTTTTAATATTTCAGTCGAAAAGTGAAATTTTTCTCGTTGCAATTCAAACTAATCATGTAAAGACAAGAAAAAAAATAGTTTTTTATTGTATAATTAGCAAGTTTATTGAATAATTGAAAAGCTGTAATTGCGAACGAAATTTCTAATTTTATAATTTCTAGATTCAAAAATTGTTATCGAAACGTTGATATAGTTAAAAAATTTAATTTTTTGTGTAACGGTTAACAAATGTATGTTTCAATACAAAAATCTCTTTTTTTCAAAAATTTCGAATTGCATATCTTTTATCTTTTAAGTAACGGATTTTTTATTGAAATAACTAAAAATGAAAGTAAAAAAAAAGGTGAAAAATTACAAAACGAAAAAAAGTTATAGTTATATTTTCAAAAAATGAAAAAAAATTGTTTCTATCTGTATCTAGATCTATATAATAATAATATCTCTTATATTAATGAAAAATCAACCGAAAAACATTATGTAAAAAAAATATTGCATTTAGATATTTAATTTCAAAATATTATTAAAGTTATTATCAAAATAAATAAATATAGTAGTGTTAAGATATTGAATATTATGATTCATTAATAAATTTCATAATGTTGATTTTATCAAAATTCTCCCCTTACATCAAAATCATACTTTTTTCAGAGTCAAAAATAATTTTTTCGAAATAATTTTAAACTGTTGACACAAAATCTTTTGTGAATTTTGACAAAGACTATTCCCTATCTCCTTTAATCTTATTTTCATGAAATTTTAACGTGACTTCGATAACGCACAAAAAAGTTTGCTCCTTTTTCAAGAATTTCAAAAATTCTTCAAAAATACGAAAAGTTTCACAAGTGTCAAAAAATCCTTGAAAAAAACATAATATTTACGAAATTTCAATCAAATTCCAGAATGTTATAAGAAATTTCCAAAAAACGATTCATCAAAAATAATTTGTACTGAATTTTCGAAACTTTTTCACGTTGCACCGAGAGAAAAATCTAGTACTTTTTACTAAAAAATATAGTAAGGAGGATCAAGATGAAATATCGTAAATTCGACTATGTGCAGTATTGTATTATTCAAAATATTCGTATTGTAGTCATTGGCATATTAGTGCAACACAAAATTTGATCTGGGAAAATGATAGCAAACATGGAATCTAGACCACATTTTAAGATATACGTGTCTCGGGTTTTTTTTTTTTTTGGATTAGCTCTCATAAACGAGTTATTCAACGAATATTTCTATTTTTTTTCTCTTTTCAGCACATCGCACGAGTTAGGCTATCTCTCTCGCACCTCAAATGTTAAATGAACAACTTTATTGAGCTAGTTTAGTGAAACCCTGAGATACATGTGTGATCAAATGTATTTTTGATTCTCTTTTTTTTAATTTCATGCCAACTTATTTTAGTGACTTGAGTTTTGTTGCACAGTGTAGTTTAATACAATTGACATACTATAATTTTAATACAATATGTTTAGTATTTTACCTTATTTATTAACTCACAATTGCGATATTTAACGTTTTACTATACTGCATGGTAAAAATAAATATATTTTTCCCATGCATCCGTAAAAAAGGCCACTTTATTTCTATGGAATGCGGGAACAAAAGCCTCTTTTTGGGGTACTAGGAAATCAGCGGGAAATAACAACAAAAACCCTAGGAAACATTCATTAATCACGGATCAGGCAACTTTCTTCCCTGTGATCCGGGATTTATGAATATTTCCCTAGGGTTTTATTAATAA
>JAPYZL010065454.1:0-11114 GCA_030522825.1 Platygaster orseoliae | reverse complement strand
TCTCCCCACTCCTCATGATAGATAAAATCACCGCTGTTTGAACCGACGAGCGTTAGTCGTTAGAAATGATTGAGATGTTACAGTTGATATGATTTTGTGATTGTGAATAATTTCGACGATACTGAACATCGGCCTTCAAATTTTAATTGTGAGTTTTCGTTTTACATTTTATTAATAACAATCGGTGTTGTGGAAAAATTGGAATTGTGATGTAATTTTTGCAGTAAACAACAAGGAATAACGTTTGAAAAGGGTGGCAAACAAGGTCACCGAAATGTCACGAAAAGAAATTGGCTAGTTGAGAAGTTTTTTCTTCCTCGAATAATTTTATAAGTTATAACCAAAAAAAGTTTTTTTTTTAATAACTGAAGGCAAAAAAACAATTTTTAAATAGTAGTGGTACCATTAAACATTACCATAGTGGCAAGAAATTGCATTGAAAGTCACATTTTGACAATGAATTTTTACACGTTTTCAACAGCATATCAAACAAAATTATCAAATATTTTACGTCGTTAGACTTGAGGAACGATATCGAATTTTACGTCTTAAAACTTGAGTCAATATAAAAAAAATATTTGTACTTTCCTGAATTTCGATTCAAGCAATCATAAACTTTAGTTCCATTGCACAAACAAGTGTAAAATGCGAAAAAAATTATTCCTAAATAGACGTTACTGTTCATGATCGCTGTTGGTCTATAAGGTTATCTAACACTGAACGACAAATAACTGAAAAACACTAAGCAATATCGTGTTTGGTGTCAGTCGTAAATGTAAGCTTTGCGCATGCTTGTTACTTAGCATTTAGCTTTACTAGTTTCTCGATTAGCAATTTTTTCCTCGTTTCATCGAATGTTCTCCTTATTCGATTCAGCAATATTCAATAAAATGAAGTTGACTTGTTTAGTTTTTCTCGCTTTTTGCGTTATTTACTCTAATACTACTTTTGTTCGGGATTGCAAGGGAAAAGGTAAGTACGAACCTTTTCAAAACAATAAAACGAGTATGTGGACATTTACTTCAATTCTGAATAAGTGTTCACTTTTTTTGTTTGTTTTTTTTCTTTGTAAATACATAGATAATACAATTGATATCTTTATGTTCAAACTTTGTAAATAAGGAATTTTCAAGGAATCCATATCAATTTGAAAGATATACACTCTAAAAAATTTTTCTTGCGATTTTAGGTTAAAGTAACAGGAAGTAACAGTAGGTAACGGTACCATAAATTTAAGAAACTGATACTGTAAATTTACAGAATATGGTCTGTGAACTTACAGCACACGTACCGTAAAAATAAGGCCAAGTTACAAATCTTATATTACAGAAAAAGTTCTGTAAATATAGGGGATGATACAGAAAAAAATTTTAGGTGACTTGTATTGTAATTTTAGAGAACAATTATGTATACAATTTTTACAGCAAATGTACCCTAAAAGTATACTCTGAAAATTTTTTATTGCGATTTTAGGCTAAAGTAACAGGAAGTACCAGTAGATAACGGTACTATAAATTTAAGAAACTGGTCCTGTAACCTAACTTGATTGTATTGTATTGTATTTTATTTGTAAATTGTCTATCGTATTTCTGTTCTCCAGAAAAAATTTCCGCAGCAAGGATTCAAACTCTCGACTCTGAGAGTAAAATCCAGTGACTTGACCACTGATCTAACAAGACTGAACAAGACCTTTGACTTAAGCTAGGATTTACTCAGATCTACTAATTTTTCATTAAATTAATACAAGAAAATGAAAAAACAATCGTTTTTTTTATTTAATTGTTTTTATATTATTTATCACATTTCGGCCCGTGCGCAGAAATTACCATTGGGGAGGATTTCACATGAAAATATGATCTCTAAAAAAAAAGGCCGTTAAAATTTCAAATTTGAGTTTGATTTCTAAAAAAAAAGTGAAACTTTATAATGAGTACCTTATTGTTCGTGGAAATTTATGGGGGAATATTATCCATGGGGAGGGTTTATCCTGCGCACGGGCCTAATTACATTTGTTGTTATTTTATTACATTTTTGACTATGTTATTCGATATTTACTTATTTAACACTTATTCATTGCATATTTGTCATTTTTTATGCATTTCCAATTGTTTTATAACAATTCCAATTGTTTATTAGCAAAAAACAATTGTCTTGCTGTAAAACATTGTTTTTGCACTTTTTATAACATTTATTGTAATTTTGCGCATTTTTAACTGTTGTATGTTATTTGTTTATTTCTGATTGTTTATGTATTTACAATTGTTTTAACAATTACATTTTTTATGAGACTAAAATATAAAGTTCCGTTTCTAATTCTTTATGCACGCGCATGTTAATATTGCATTACAGCATACGCAACCCAAATTTAGATGTTTGTTACCAGATTTTAAAAACACTATTTTATATTATGGTAACACTGTCCCGAAGTGTATTTAGGGAACTGTATTTAAAAACCTAAGGAAAGCTGAGTGCCATGAATTTAAGGTACGTTCTGAAAACTTTTGGTGCGCTCTGTAAATTTGAGTAGCTTATCCGTAAAATCACATTTGGAAGCATGTTCCCTAAATTCAAAGCACCTTTATAGGGTACTGTACCCTAAAAAGTTTGTAAATTTATGGACATTTTTTGAAAAATGACCCATAATAGTTTTCTAGAAATCGTTTTGAAAATTCCTGCTATATTTATCTTTTTTGTTCACGTACTCAGTAATGCACACGAAGCATCTTTTTGCTTATGATATTTTTCCCGAACTTTTGATTTTCATTATAACAAATTAATATCGTATGAATTTTATTTTTCATAATTTATTGGCTTCTTGTTTCCTGCTTTTGTATTTTTTTTATCGGTGAATCCAAGTTATTGAGAAGCAGTTTTCTTTAATTCAAAAACAATGATCGGAGCCAAAAATAACAATTAGGGAAAAATAATTAATATCACCCAAGTCTTTTCAAGCTTTCGGTCTTATTTATTTAACCCTCTTCAGGAAAAATACAATAATCCTAAAGCAATTTTCTTTACATTGCTAAAAAGTATTTTAAAACAAATTACGTATACGTGCATTTTATCTGTCAATTTATAAACTGTATAGTGACCGAGTTGAAAAGTTTAGTAACCTTTTTTTTTTATTTTCAGTAAAGTAAGTCCAAGGCTTAAAAATGTAAAAACCTTCTCAAACAATAAAACAATTCATTTACCTTTACGTTCAAACTTTGTAAATTAATAATTTGCTAGCAATCAATATCAATTTGAAAGATAGTCGAAAAATGACCCACAATAGTTTTCTAGAAAACTTTTTGAAAATCCCTTCTATCTCTATTTTTTTGTTTAGTGGGTATATTTTTGAAATTATTTATTTTTCTAGCTTATTATAAAAATATCAGGAAAATTACACGAAGCATCTTTTTACTTATATTATTTTTTATTATTATTGGCCGTTTGTTTCATACTTTCGTATTTTGTAAATGGCAAATTCAAGTTATTGAAAATAAAGTGCTTTACATTTCTAAGAAGTAATTTATAACAAATTACGTACATGTGCATTTTATGAGTCTTTTTATAAACTATATAGTGATTGTGTTTAAAATTCATTGAGCGTTTTTCTTTTCGATTAATGATTTTTAGGGAAAGCGGTCCATGGCGTAAAAATCAGCGGATGCGAAAGTGAACCTTGTATCTTTTGGAAAAATGTGAACGTCACGATTGAGCAAAAATTCAGTCCTAAAAACAATGTGCAAAAAGTCATTCTTTCGACCCAATTGCAAAAAAATGGGACTTCTACTTATTTGACTGGTTTTCGTAGTGGAATCAAACTCATTCCAAAAATTTACAACGCTGAACGCATCGAAGAAGCTTTGTTTCCTCTCAAAAAAGGTGCAGTTGAGAAACATTTGTACGGTTACAAATCTGAGATTTATTTTTAGGATTTATATTTGTATTGATATTATTGATTTGGCGAAATTTTGTATCAGGGGCGTAAGCAGACAAATTTTCGGGTTTTTCGAAAAAATATATTCCTTCATAAATTTTAGGAGTTTTTTACTTTTGACAATCTGGTTACGGAAGAAGGATTTTTCAATTTTTTGAATTTTGAGATTGTGAAGTTAAACAAATTTTCAAGGATAAAGTGACATATTTTTCATGTTTGCATTAACTTTAATCAAGCTGGTTGTATTCAGATTTTTTTATCTAATACTTATAGTATTATTTCAGATTGTTTCGTAGAATTCTATTACTTTCAGTATTTTTTGAAGTTTGCATGACTCAAAAGATTTCCTGGAATTCTCACGAATTTCTTATCTTAAATTTCTAGAATTTGTTGCTCAAGTTTTCAAAGAATTTCACAAATTTTTATTTACTACGTTTTTTTAACCAAACATTTATAACGAGAATTCTGCTCAAGTAAAAAGTTATTGAGTTTCCAGGGTTTTTATTGTTTGGACTTAGTTAAATTAAGAATTCTGAATTTTTTTTCAACTTTGAAGAATTACACGAAACTATTTGTCATGTCCTTCAGATTTCAGTAACTTTTTTTTTAATAGTTTCGACTTTTTTAGAATTTATTTTCAATGTTTGTATGCATTTTTTATAAGTGTATGATCATTTTAATTCTTACATAAAATAATAATGAATTTCATCCGAATTTTGGGAAAAAATTCAACCCACCGAAATTCCGCTTTGTCTAGGCGCCTGTCCATATTACAATGTGTTATTAATATTTTTCTAATTTTTTTAGGGCGCAACTACGTCTTCGAAAATATAACATCTCGCGAAGATTTTCCTGCAAGAGTAAGTTTTGAGGTACGTTCTTTTAAAAAAATTCAGAAGAATACAGCAAGATTTCTTTTACAGTCGCGGTTTGTACTGCAAGTAGCCCTGACGAATGAAGAAACAAAAGACTACATAACGTGCTTCCGAGTCGTCGTAATGACATAATGAGAAAAAAATGCATCACTGGAAACGACTTTATGATGTTTTTCTGTTATTCATTTTTCGCAGTTGACAAGTCATCAACCATGTCATTAAATAACCCTGCACAGTCAAATGTTGTTATTTCTTAAAACCGATATTGTATATGAATTTTATACACACAATTTTCTAATTCTTACTGGAGTTAATTTTATTCTTGTTTGCAGTGCTGTTTTATCATGATGTTACATTGTATTGCGAGTGTGTGAAATCAAAAATTTTAAACATGTAAGTGCTACGTCCAGAATAGTTTTAAATTGAAAATCAATTCATTTATTCTTTGCTAATTTACTTTGTACCAATTTACTTTAATTTCTTCGTACTTTTCTAGTTTTCATAACAATTGAAATGATTTTTATATATTTTAATGGCTTTATCTATGTGTAAATTTTAAGAGTTATATGCTCTAGGCGGGTTGAAAAAAGTATCAATATTTGAAAAAAATACAAATATCTACATAGTATTTGAGTTACAATAAAATTCTAGTATATCTCGCAATTCATAACAATATATTTATAAAATTTCAAAGAAATCATTTAAAAACGATTAATTATTGGAGCCAAAAATAATTGGTGGAGAGAAATAATTGACACCTAATTCTAATCAATTTTTGGTCATATTTTTGACCCTCTTCAGACACTACAAAAACATTTCGTTCTTAAAAATTAAAATCAATCCATAAATCAATAATTCAGTTATTTGCAATCACAATGTCCTAAAGATAAACAATATATATTTTAAAATACATGAATATACATATAACCAAATATATATAACTCAAATATGTGACCGAAAGCTTGATAACGATTGGGTGTTAATTATTTATCTTCCACAATTATCTTTGGCTTGGTCGTTTTTAAATAATTTTTACGTTGGGATGGAGCGTTTTTCAAATAAAATTTTTGAAAAATTCTTTATTTAGGTTATATTTAGTGTATTTCTGTAATTTGCTATACAGATTTCTAGAATTTGATACACTAGGATTCGCATTTTAATCGATTTTCAGTAGTTTAATAAAATCTCGTTTTGTCGGTTTCTTGTATTTTCATATTTTTGTTACAATTTATAACTTTTGTTCAGATTTTTCGAAAAGCAGTTTTTCCGTGGAATGCTATTACCATTAGTGTAACTTCAAAATTCATGTAATTCGAAAGATTTTCTAGAACTGTAACGAATTTTTTCGAAGTTTATGAAATTTAATGCTCTTGATTTCAATGTGTTTTAGATTCTTAGCATTTTTGTAGATTCAAATTTTTCTTTATAATTCACTAGGTTAAAGAGTAGTATAGCTATGGGGATTCTAGCGCAAAGGTCCGCGGGGTGGAGCCCCTTGGTGAGGTAGAATAATTTTTTAGCTATCCGAAATTATCAAAGTTTTTTTTACTTGCAAAAAGTTTACCGCGATTTTCAAAAGTTTCCTCGACATGGAACTTAAAAAATTTTTGTCAAATATGAGAAAACCTTAAAACTTTTTGCAACAATTAGAAAACTTTGATAATTTCGGAAAACTAAAAAATTATTCTACCTTATCGAGGGGCTCCACCCCGCTGACCCCTGCGCTGGCATCCCCATAGCTATACTACTTTGAAGCAATCTTTCGAATTTGTATTTTCAATGTTTTCCTGGCCATTTATTGATGATTAGAGTTTAATTAAAGAACAAATTTTACAGGAGGCAGGATTGTTATCATTTTTATGTTAGTAAAAGAAAATAATGCTGAATTTTGTTCAACTTTCAGAACTTGCAAGAAAACATTCGTTTTATATTTCAGTAAGTACATTTTTAATCATTTTTACGTATTTTGTTAATTTATTATTGACCTACAAAATATTAAGTGATAACACTAAATGGACGAATTTAGTCTTAATTCTGTAGTATTTTTTTTCCTTTTTTTCGTTGTTTCCAAAAATCTATATAATCTAAAGACGCTCGACCACTTATTTCGTAAGTCAATTCCAATTCAATTCAGTCATGCGAATTATTTCAACAAAAAAATAATCCATGATTCGACATTTGAAGTCACTTTCAATCAATCAAATCAATCAAGTTTTCCCTCAAAAACTCTGAAAGTTGTAAGAATTTTTATAAAATTTATACAGTTAAACAATTTAGGTTTAACTGTATAAACCAACTAACCAACTTCGGTTTCATTTACTTTCGTAAATTTATAACTTTATCAATCCAATATGACCGATTTGAAAACATTTTAGTTTTATTATTAACTTATTTCGTGTTCTTTGAAAAAAAATGTCTATAGTTTCTTAAACTGTGTATTTTTCGTATCAATGTACATTTAATTGAAATTTTTCGTAAGACGTTGCAGTAAAATCACAGTTTATTTCAACTTCCGCTTACGAAAATTCACGCAATAAAAATTCCGTAATGTAAAGTTGTTGATTAGTCCAGGAACTGGCCACAGTAAACGAATTTAGCGCGTGGTCCATTATCTCAAGGGCACCAATTTGGAATAATGCAGATTTATATCTTGTTTTTGCCCAACTTTACGAATTTTATCATCACTCGTGACTTATCTAAACTGCGTTTCGCGCAAAGCTTCGAGTAGAAAGCGTTGATAACGCAGTCATTGAGTGTAATTACAACAGTCTCACGTCAGTATAAAACTCGAAGCTTCAGAGACTATACTATTAGTTTTCTTATTTTTCCAGTTTTTGAACATGGATTTCACCAACTTCTTCGCTAAAGTTGTCAGTAGACGAAAACCCAATCTTATACGTGAATTGAGTGAGTGATATATAATTTTTCGTATTATCAAAAATTGTAGATCAACATTTACACTTGTTTGTTTTTTTTTAACATTTCTTTATAGTCTCGCTGCAAATCACGAAAATAGAAAAAAATTACTTTTAACGAACTTCAATTTTCAAACATTAGATTTTTAAGAACTTTTCATGTTTTTTCGTGTACTTTTTTTTTGTATACGAGCTTTTTTCCATGTTGCATAAGTCCAAATTACATACTATCCATTTGTGAAATTTTTATCGAGCGTTTACATTTTTTCCCATTTTGTTTGAACCGTTTTTAATTGTATGGCGAAAAAAAAGGAATATCACAGAAAAAAACATCTCATATTGTATTTTATTTTATAATATTTAAAATAAGTGAAATAACAAAAAATCTCTAGTAGTTGGACTAATTTGTGTTAAATTAGAGAAAATAGTAGGTAAATTTCGAAAAAATTAATGCACTTTTTCATGGGAATTTTTGTGTATTCTACCCACCATCCCCAAATTTTTTGCTGCCTCTTTGTATTTCTCAAAAATTATTCCAATTATTATTATAAACAATAAAATTTTCGAGCGCTCGATTTTTAAGAATTTTTAATGTTTTTTCACATACTTTTTTTTGTATACGAGCTTTTTTCAATGTTGCATAAATCAACATTACATACTATCAATTTGCAAAATCGTTATTAAGCGTTAACATTATTGCTCATTTTGTTTGGACTATTTTTTAGTCTGACGAAAAATAAGAATCAATACAGGAAAATAAAAAAATTAATATTTCATATAGTATTTCAGTGTATGACTTTAAAAGTATGAAAAATGACAAAAAATCTCAAGTAGTTGAACTAATTTGTGTTAAATTTAATAAAATTATTTACATAAATTTAAAATTGAAATTCACAAGAATAGTGGAAAACCTTAAGAATATCGGAAAAGTTAATCTTTTTTTTACCAATTAAAATTTTTGAGTAATAAATTTTTAAAGATTTTCGATGTTTTTTTATGTATTTTTTTTTGTGTACGAGCTTTTTCCATGTTGTATAAGTTAATGTTTGATACTATCAATTTGCGAAATTGTTAATAAATGTTCACATTATTGCCAATTTTGTTTGAATCATTTATGACAGTCTGGCAAAAAATGAGAAATATTACAGAAAAAAAATACATCTTTTATTGTATTTCCATTCATAATTTTTAAAGTACGAAAAGTTTCAAAAAATCATATATAGTTAGACTAATTTGCATTGATTTAAAAAAAATTTGAATAGTTTGTAACATGTTCAAATTCACAAGAATAGAAAAAACATTGGAAATTTCGAAAAAGTTAATAAACTTCTTAGAGACTTAAATTTTTGGGGGCTAGGTTTCAAGAATTTTCAATATACTTTTTTTGTATACGAGCTTTTTTTCATGTTGCATAAGTCAATATTTCATACTATAATAATTTGCGAAATTGTTATTTAGCGTTCGCATTATTGCTCGTTTTGTTTGGACTATTTTATACAGTCTGACGAAAAATAAAAAAAGTTATAAAATATTTGAAAAAAACATCTCATATCGTATTTTCGTGAATAATTTTGAAAGTATAAAAAATAACAAAAAATACCAAGTAGTTATGCTAATTTGTTTGCAATTAGAAAAAAATAGTAGAAAAAACATTGCAAAATTCGAAAACATTAATGCATTTTTGCGTGGGTATTTTTGCGTATTCTATCCACCATCTTCACATTTTCTGCTGTCTCTTTTTACTTTTCACAAGTCATTATCAATCATCATTAAAAAAATTTTTCATTACCTCAGCTGAGGCTTACATGCGGGATCCCAAAGCTCTTTTTCTCGCTGGAGGAATGCCAAATGCTTCGACTTTTCCGTACAAAGAAATAAGTGTAACTTACAAAGATGGAAGTGTCATGAAATTACAAGGGAAAGATCTTGACACGTCGTTGCAGTATGGACCATCGCAAGGGTAAATAAAAAAATATATAATCGACAATTATTATTATTAAATTGTCGATAGTCTACTGTGTTTTTTGGCTCTCATATTTTACGAACGAAGCCATAAATTTTTAAAAAACGAAGCCATTTTAAATTCATATTCCAAGTTGAATCGGAAAAATAAAAAATGTACATCCGTCTGAAAATTGACCGACTTGCTTATTCAGGTTGGTAATATGACGAATATGAGTTTTCGAGTATCAAAATATCAATGAAGATTTTTCAAAAAAGAGCTTAAAAAATTTTCAGCGAAAGAATTTATTTAATGTATTGATTTTTGGGATAGTTCTTTTTTGATTAAAAAAAAATGACCTTCCTATTTAAAAATTGAGAAGCACGATTTTCTGATATGATACGCCAATCTTAGGATTTTGGGAGAAATTTACTAATTAGTGTACTTGTACATGAATTATTTTTGACAGTTATTTACCACTTTTGGACGTATGGCGAAATTTTCAAAAAAAACGTCATTCTCCCTTATACGATTCCTGGAGTGTCGCTTTCACGAACGGATCCCAGGAAGCATGCAGTAAAATTTTTGAAATGTTCATCGACGAGGGGCAACCAATTATGGCTCAAGTGCCAACGTACACTGGAATTCTGGGATCAGTAAGACATAAAATTGCGAAATCAATTTTCATCATCGCAAATAATAGCGTTATTCTATATGATAATTATTACCCAGATTATACTTGATAAAAAAATAGACATTTTTTTCTTAGGAAAACAGGGAAATTCGTTACTTAAAACTATTTAGTCACGAAACAAAAAGTATGGTTGTCACAATAATTTAAAAAGTTTCTAATTATATGCAGTTATTACAACCAAATGAGACAAAAGTTATACAAAATGACGCTAAAAAAGATTTTTCATAAATAATAAAAATAATTATAAAATACCTGAAAATAATTAAAAATCAGTATTCTAAATTTAAATAACTTCAAAATAATAAAAATTCTGGCTTCAAAAGAATTATATCTTTAAGTTAAGGGGGGGGGGGTAAGGGATAAGCAGATTCAAAAAACCGAGCTTCTTTTTTTACGTTTTCTTGAAGTTTAACATTTCGCAAATGTTGTGTCACAATTTTAAATCAATTAATGATTCAGTGTAAGTCAGAAAAAAAAACTTTGTTTCTTATTTATAGTGTAATAAACAAATTATAAATGCGTTTTTCGGAAAACTAATTTTTTAAGTCCGTGAACACGATCCTGTAAAATCTACTCGACTGATTCTTTTTAAACTTGGAACATACAGGGTGCGCCACCAAAATCCGGACAAATTCAACAAAAAATTCATTACAAATATTTGTCGTGAATAAATTTATTTAAAAAAAAACTTTTTACATGCTAATCGATATATCTATGGAGATAATAATTATTCGATATATCCTCCATTAGCTGCTACAACGGC
>JAPYZL010065439.1:0-13584 GCA_030522825.1 Platygaster orseoliae | reverse complement strand
TTAAAAGAGATAAATCTCGAAAATTTCACGTTTTTTTCAATAAAATTGTTAATAACAATTAAGGCTAGCGTTTTATCGCAAAATTAGAGCGAAATTCTCAAAGAAGATAAAATTTCACCTTAGAAAAACTTTGGCTCGATTTTTTAGAAACTCATTAAATCATTTTTTTCAAGGCCGGAAAGTTCGCAGGAAAAAACGTCAGTTCAGGCGTTAATGGGTTAAGATCTTTTGTACCATTGTGGGATGATAGTTTCCTGCTTTCAACGTTTTACTTCTCACTTTTGTAAAAATGGTTCACAATAGACAATATTCCACGTTAGGGTTTGGTAATACAACAATAATTCTCCGACAACTGTTTCGCTTGTAACTCTACTGAACTGTTCGACTACTGCTGACTGACTGCTGCGTATTATAATTTTTGTTTCCTATTATATAGCCTTTCACTATCGTCTGGAAATTTTATGTCTGGAACATCATATCGTACCAGATACAATTTATAGATACTGCCAAAAATATTATAAATAAATCAACATATCGCATTTAAAAAGAATGTATGTAGACGTTTTGTAACTTTGAATATATCATATCGTAACGGATACAATTTAAAGATACTGCCAAAAATAGTGTAAATAAGTCAACATATCGCATTTGAAAAGGATGTAGACGTTTTGTAAATCTGAAAATAGCATATCGTAGCGGATACAGTTATAGATACTGCCGAAAACAGTATATGGAAAAATGTTCGTTAAAATCTATTCATATTCCTATTTTTAAATAAAATAACGTAGAATTCATTACACAAAATTATTTCCATTGGATAGGACTTCCATTCCAATCGTTCATTCTGCAACAATGAAAGAAGAATATTCGAATATTGCTTAAGTTATCGAAAAAATCAGATACTATGAACATCGATGGGTTGTGTGCGTTGATCTAAAAATGGTACATTTTCTTCTCGGACAACAGAGTAGCTATACGAAATTTCCCTGTTTTTTATGTTTATGGGACATTAAGGCTAAAAACGAGCATTGGACTAAGAAAAGTTGGCTTACAAGAAATAAAGAAGTCATAGGAAAAAGCAATGTAATCAACAGGCCGCTAATTACTAAAGAGAAAATTCAGGTCGAGTTGATGAAGCAATTCGTCAAAACTCTGAACAATGGAGGCACGTGTTTTAATTATTTGAAAATAAAGTTTCTTGAATGGAGCAAAGGAAAAATCAGTGCAGGAATTCCGACGAGCTTCAAATAAGGGAGTTGATCGAAAACGAAAACTTTATCAAGAAGATAAACAATGTGGAAATGGCAGCCTAGACTTCCTTTGTACAGTATTTTTCATTGATACCTTTACTTTTAACCCATATGTTTCAATGCAATGCGATTAAAGGCATCAATGAAAAATACTGTACAAGCAAAGAGAAATTTTCTTGAAATAGAAAAGCAACGGATTAAAAAAAATTGGTTCTAAATATGTGGCGTGGAATGAAGAAACCAACCTAAGAGTGCCATTCGTTTCAGCTTATTTTTTAATATCCTTGACTACGTTAATGCATCCAAATGAATGATACTCTTAGGTCGGTATCTTCAATCCACCCTACATATGTTATTCAATTTTTGAAAACTTGGCTGTAACATGAGTATAAAGGTCCATTACCTACACAGACATTTGGATTACTTTCCAGCTAATTTTGGGGATGTCAGTGAAGAGCAAGGGGAAAGATTTCACCACGACTATTTATACTTCGGAGATGATTTTTTTTAAGGGACGAGAAATACGATAAATAGACAAGATGATACTGATTTTTCGAGTTCAGTTTACGATAGATTTTTCGATGACGTAGTTCAGTTTTCTTATCAGTTCGTTCTTCATAAAAGTAGTATACATGAAAAATAGAATTTCTTTAGTACAAGTTCTGATACTGCCTAGTGAGGTTCCCTTTTTGCTTTTAATAACTATGGGAATAGAACAGTTTGGCTTTTGTATCTCCGATGATTCGTTTTTATATAATTGACAGTGAGGTTTTTATGATTTATAATATGACGATAATTGCAAGATTTGACATATACCTCGAATAGATATGGAGATTTTTATTGTACTGAACTTGTTAGGATGACCTTAGGACTACAGTATTGTAAGTGAAATTATTTATTGAATTGTTGATTAATTATTTATTGAATTTTAATGAAGAAAGATTCTGATTTCATGTAAATCTTTGTAGTTTTTCCTGAAGAGGGTCTAATAAATGACCGAAAACTAGAAAAAGAAGAAAATTGTTGGATTTAATTATTTAACCCCAATTGATAAAATTTTGCTCCGGTGGATCGTTTTTTTGAATAGTCATTTCACCAAGACATTAAAACAATGGAAACTAGATACCAGGGAAGATGGGAGACTATTGTTGGAGTCTTCAAAGACACAGTTCAAGTACGAATAGAAATTCAAAATAGTCGTTAAATAGAAGTTTTTCCAAGATGTAAATTTTTTTGTTATTCACTGTCAAAATTTTTTCACGCTTAGCCAAAAAATGTTTTTGTTTTCCATTTTTGAATTGTTATATAGATGAATATTTCGATTGTAACCTGTCCTCAAAGAATATTCAATTAGGGAGTTCAAAGAAATGTCAATAACAGAAATGGCTCCAACTTATTGATCTTGAGACGCGTGGTTGATTTCCTTACCGTTTCGTGAGTTTTCATCCGATCATCATGAAATTCGGCCGGAATCAAGAAAATGAGTTGACATACAAATACCTACAATAAATTTCATTTCATATGACAACACAAATCATGTGTATGACAGGGCTCTGAATTTCAAAAATTTCCGGATTTTGGATGAAAAATCTATCATCTCTGGCCTCAGACATAATTTTAAAACAGAAAAACTTTGAACGTATGTTCAATTTTAGGTTTTTCAGTTTGAATAGTACCCATAGCGACATTAAAAAAAAAGTTATGAACTAAGTACACAAGAAAAAAAAATTATGAAAATTGAACACATTGGATGTACAAAAAAAAATTTTTTGCGAATATCGCAAAAACAAAAGCTGATTAAGCAAAATAGTTGCAATTTTAGGATTCAGCATGCCCAAATTACCCCAAAAAAGTAACTGCCTTTCCTACAGTGAAATGACTGTTTACTAATCTTAGAAAAAATTTTAATCACAATGCTACAGAGTCTTCCAGTCAATTCTTCTCGTCAAAATTGTTGAGTACTTCAGCCCAAACAACACAAAAACACCGACAGAATTGAGCCACTATGCCATAAGCTTCATTGGATGTATAATATTAGGAACTTTTTTATATAACCACGCATTCTTATGGATGGGTGAAATCGGGGTTCAAATAAATGTAGCAGTTTCTACACTTATTTACGAAAAAATACTTGAAATGTCGCTGTCTTTGGAAAAAAGCACATCAACTGGACAGGTTTGGTGTCAGTCAAAATTCAGCGATATCTGGTGTTCTCGTTTTATTTCTAAATCATTATTCAACATATCACTCGGGCAACAAATTTTTTATAAACCCTATAATGTGTGAATCAACATTATAACTATTAATTTTAGTAAATTAAATCTTTGCAGATTGTCAACTTATTGACAAGCGATGTAGCAAAATTCGATACAGTGTTGTTTGCAGCTCATTATTTATGGATCACACCGATTCAAATCGGTATCGTCAGTTACATAATTTGCAGGAATAAATTTAGAGAAATGCTTGTTGGAGTAGCTGCTGCTTTCGTTTTAACATTTTGTTGCAGTGAGTGCCCAATGTATTACTTGTCTTTATTATACAATAAAAAATTGTTACCTTTCCCACCTTCTATTTACCACATTATAAGGCGTACAGTGATTTTTTCATTGGTTGAAGTTATGTTCAAAAGTTTTTGTAATTAAACTTCTGTACATCAGTTTTTTTCAGAGTAAGCGCTCTATTGTCAAAAAATGCAAGTAACATTCACCCAAGTTCTTAGATCGAAATAGAAATAGAATCTGTACACATTTTTTCAGTTTCGGTGACGAAGAAAGTGTCTCGCATGATCGTTCAGTTGGTAGAACAAACCGACAAAAAACTCACTTTAGTCACCGAATTAATCAAGAGAATTAATTTCATCAAAATAAACGTTCTCGAAGAATACTTCTCCACAAGGATTGGTACTATTAGACTGTAAGACCAAGTTCATTATTCAAATGATGAAAATGTAAAATAAATTTTATTGTACGCTATCATACAGATCAGAAGAGAAGTGTTACAAGATTGTCAATATGCTAAAACATCTAATAGTGGCCTTAGATCTCTATGGTGCAAGGATATGCTTTTTTGTTGCTCTTGGGACATTTATCTCTTCAGGGCATAAGCCTACTGCAGAATTCGTATACTTAGCGATTAATTTATACAATTCGTTACAATTTGGCGCAATTTATGGATTTCCATGCAGTAAAGTCGACCTGTTCAAGCTGTATCAATGATTTGTATAATATTACTCGACAACAGTTTTTTGTCCATAGATGCTTCATATTTCGCCGATTGTTCCGTATCAATTCAGAGGATCAACGACTTTTTGAACTCAGATAACGATTCCCTGGGTGATGAAAAAAAGGCGAAATATAGAAAGACGCGATCGACTTCCAACATTGCAATAATGTTGAACAAAGTTTCTTGCAAATGGTCTTCTGATTGTGATAAGAATACACTCAACGGAATAAATTTGCATATAGAATATGGAAAATTAACAGCAGTAGTGGGGAAAGTTGGAAGTGGAAAAACTAGCTTACTTCAAGTGATGGTTGAAGAGCTCGATTCGAAACAAAGAACTTTAGAGATCAATGGAAAAATTTCGTATGCTTGCCAAGAACCTTGGATTTTTCCCTCATCTATTAGGCAGAATATTCTCTTTATCAATCCCATGGAAGAAGAAAGGTATGACATCCCGAGTCAAAATCCCAGAACTTGTTTCAACCTCTTTCAGTGACTCTTATTTCAATTTACGAATTCTCGCAGATATCATAAAGTAGTTTCTCTTTGTCATCTGGACCAAGACTTCGTATCGTTCCCAAATGGCGATGAAACGATTGTTGACGCAATCGGTTTAAGTGGTGGTCAACGAGCAAGGATAAATCTGGCGCGAGCTCTTTACACAAATGCCGACATCTATCTTTTTGATGATCCGCTGTCTGCTGTTGATGTCAAAGTTGGAAGAGACATTTTCCAAGACTGTTTCAAAGCTTTTCTAAATGGAAAAACCGTTGTGTTTACAACACATCTCGTGCAGTATTTGCCATTGGTTGATCGAATCATTGTCTTAGAGGAAGGCGAGGTTCTGGCTTGTGGCACGTTCGAAGATGTAAAAGAACAAATCGCACTGCCAGAACGACCAACTTGGGTGGATGATGAAGACGGTTTGCATGCCATAAAACTCAAAAATGTAAAAGATACTTTGTATACGTCCGTCATTTTTTACCAAAATGACGTGGACAATACAATTGCCGAAAAAAATTTCCTGAATTTGCATTGGGCATTCCTTACAGCAGTTAATAGTTAGTGGCTAGTCACTTTAGTTTTGTTGCTACAAATCATCATACACGTAATATAGTTGTCCATAAATATATTTAAACTGTCATTAGAGATTATATTATAACGGTGAATTCATTTTCCAGGTAAATTATCAAGGAACAGAATATATCTTGGCGATTTGGATGAACGTTGTTGAATCGGAGCATGATAGCAAATTCAGTAACTCTCGTACAAAGTCATACATGTCTGTGTATAGTGGACTTATACTTTTTCAAGTCATCATTAATGTTACAGCAGTTGTGAGTTATCACGTGATGACTTCAAAGGTGTCTAATCTCCTCCACAAACACATGCTCAACGCCGTGATGTACGCGACTTCAAGTTTTTTCAACGTCAATCACCCTGGTTACATAATAAACAGGTAATTATGTTCGATTGTGTTAGATAATGATGATATCGCAGACTTTTATCAATAACCTTTTGATGAAGTTCCGACTCCTGGCTTATCGATTACATTGCACATGAGTCTTACTCATTATTTCTCTATTATTTCTCTATCTGCAAATCATTGAATACAGTAATATAACCACAATGAACACTATGAATCTTTATATTTCTGTAATTATTTTTTTGCATTTTTTAATTAAATGAAGCTTTATGGCCTACAAATTGAAGTTTTCAGCCTAATGTTTACGTAAACAAAAGTTTCATAATTATATTACCTGCATGTGGTTTTATTCCAGATTTTCTAAGGATTTTTATGATATCGATTACATTCTACCACCAACATTATATGGAAGCGTAGAGTATACCCTGCGTTTCTTATCAATTTTCGTAACTATTTGCATTGTTGATCCGAGGATGATTGCTTGCTCTTTAACCTTACTTATCATCATCTACGTTATTAAAATTTTCTTCGTTCAAACTAGCAGAAAACTGAACAATTTAGAAGAAATGAGTGAGTATTAACCTATTCTTGTTGGTGCTTCCAGCTATTAAGACCTTCTTAGTCAAATGATTAGGTTTAACTGTGTCAACATCGCGTAACTATAACATTGCTCATTTGCATATTTCGGTGACCAACTGAATCAAACCATGAACTATCGTTGACATTTTTTTCTGCTATTCCGCTGTGTTGGTTGTATATCTTCGAGAAGAAGTTATGTTTTTGTATTTCACATTCTGCCCCTAAACAGAACATTCTCCTATTTACGGACACGTTTGCGCTACAATAAACGGACTTGCCACCATTAAGTCATCTGAAGCCCAAACAATACTGAAAGAAGAATTCTACAATCGTTTAGATGAACGAACGTCGGCATGGCATTTATTTCAGGCATCTAATCGTGCTTTTGCACTTTGTATTGATTCGTTAACCTGCGCATATATTACGATTGTATTGATAATACTCTTCACAAATAAAAATGACGCACCTGGAAGCGTAGGGCTCATTTTATCCAACAGCATACTGTGTATACATGTAATACAATGGGGATTCAGGCAGAGTATTGAAACAGAAAAGTTACTGATATCTTTAAAAAGAATAGTTCAATTTTCAAAAATCGAAAAAGAACCATTCGTCGGCGAGAAGTCCGAACAGAAAGAAAAAATTACTTGGCCGGAACATGGAAAAATACAACTGAAGAACTTGTATCTCTCTTACGATAGCGGTGAAACCTTCGTTTTAAAGAACTTACATCTTACTATAATGCCTGCTGAAAAAATTGGCATCGTTGGGAGAACAGGTATCTCTTCTAAGCAATTAGTAACGTAATTACTCAAGTCATCAGGAAACTCCATTGTTCGTTTCAACATCCACAGGTGCAGGAAAATCATCGATTATAGCAGCGTTGATGCGTCTTGCATACACACAAGGAGAGATTTTCATCGACGATGTTTCAATCAATTCACTAGGATTGCACGAATTACGCTCTAAAATCAGCATTATCCCACAAGAACCCATTTTGTTCAGTGGCAGCCTTCGGAAAAATCTTGATTTCTTCGATTCGTACTCAGATGCAACTCTGTGGAAGGTACTCGATCAAAAAATCATCACTCGGTATCATCACGAATATTTCTAGTGTTCTCGTTCCAGGCATTAGAGGATGTCGAAATGAAAGGGAGAAAGACAGCTTCTGTCACTTGCTCGAACTCTCATAAGAAAAAACAAAATATTGATACTGGATGAAGCTACAGCGAACGTCGATTTAAATACCGACAAATTGATCCAGCAAACGATCAGAAAGTCTTTTGGAGAATGCACTGTTCTTACGATAGCTCATAGATTGAACACAATCATGAATAGTGATGGAGTTTTGGTGATAGATGCCGGATCGGCTGTTGTAAGTTGTCACAATTTAAGTATGTATGAAGCAAGAGATTGGCAATAAATCAAGATGGGTATTTGTAAAATAGGAATATGATCACCCGTTCGTTTTACTACAAAACCATTTTGGATACTTGTATGAATTGGTACATTGAGTTGGATCTTCTGAAGCAAGAGACTTAACTCTTATTGCTGAGAAATCTTATAAGAAAAATTATAATTTGTAAGTGTCGAGTAACCGTTGATTATTGTAGCTATACGATAATTGTAAAATTAATCGAACCTGTCACAATCTGGGGCGTAGCATCATATGTTTTGTATGGACGTTGGATGACTGTAGGATTAAACTTCATTAAATTCCAACATACAAAACACAAATGAATCGACATCATAACTAAAAAAGTCCATAACTAATAAGATCCAAAATTATTTTTAGAACAGTTTTTGCGAACGACGCTTCGAAAATCTTATAAAATCCTTTTTAATCTAAAAAAATTGAAAGTTGACTCTAATTAATTCAACTAAATTGTAAGACATTAATACTCGGTTGTATTAATGCATTCAAACATAATTTTTAGAGTGTTAGGCAAGTTTAGATAAAAAAAAATCGGTAAAATACACCTAATTGTAGTTTTCTTAAAAAATTATCGTTATTCCCTTTAAAGTGTTATTTAATAGATTTCAAATGTGGAATATAAATTTTTAAAAAAGTGATTACCGACTTTTTCAGAGTGATGTTCCATTATTCTTTTAGAGCGAAATTTGTATTTTCCTTTTTTAATTTTCCATCATGTTTTCTCTGTTCGAGTCAGTGGCGAAGATAGGTTTTTTCCACGGGGGGGGGGGAGGTTGGGGGGGGGCTATGACTTACTCAAATTTTAAAGTAATGAATTTTGTTCAAGTGTTTTCTGGACCTATGAGGAACGGGTTTTATCCTTCTGACCCCCCCCCCCCGTACACACCACTAGTTCGAAACTTCGAATATCAGTATTTTGGTGAATTCATTCCACTTCAAGTGTAATAATGCCACTTTAACTCCATGTATAGTTTTTTTTATTCATTTCTGATAGAATTTTACTCCAAAACAATATATTTTTTAGAACTTGAAAGTGTGATCCGATTTTTTCAGAAGTTACCATTTTTTTTTCAAATCCCTTATTTTGTTTGATGTCAACACCCATGCAACATCACATCTTTTTAAGAAAAAAAGATGTTTGATGTTTTAGGTATTCGCCGGTAGTTCCTGAGCGCTTTATTATTTGTTGATGGTGGACGACGTGCGTATTGAGAGGGTGGTTTTTGGTCCCCGCAGCGACCACCTTGCACCCCCCGAACAAGTGTTCCGAAGATACGAACGGTGGAGACGAAAAATTTGCCCCTCTTTTTCGTACCCGTGACCAATGGGCGTTTGCACGCATGTGTGAGCTTCTCAATGCGATATTATATTGTGATTATGTTTTTCGCTTCCTCTCTTCCCGCGATTATCATCTACGCATTACCAATGGTTGCGTGGTGGTTAAAATAAGCTGGGCTCCGACCCTCCGACGCATCGTCGGTGCATCAGACAATATTCTCCGATTCCCTTGATTATATCTTAGATCTAGGCTTTGCATTTTCACCCATACACGTACCACCAATGTACCTTTGTCGTACAGAGAAAATTGAGTAATTCATTGAGCAATTACAGACCTGTTTCAGATGATTTTTGATTCATTAGTATATCCGAGGGAAGGAAAAATGAAACACAATAATGAATGCCTAACTTCACAAAATACATGTATTAGTATATTAACCTCAGTAGAATAAAAATCCTATTTAATGAAGCAGGGAAAATGATCACTCGGAGCTATAGTCTCAATTTTAAAAGTTTATTGTCATCTAGATATTTCGGCCACTCATGGGGCCCTCATCAGGATCTTTAAAAAAACATTCTTTAACAATGACAATGTCTCATCCTCAAAAAAAAAAAAAAAAAAAACAAAATAAAATCGTCAGTTACTTACAAAATAGTTCGTCAAAACCCGTACATAATTCGTCAAAACCCGTACAAAAATCCTATTTCTAGTTAGTTTTATAGTTAGGCGATGTTGAGGAAAGACTCTTTGAGGAAAACCTGCTAATGATCTGGATATTTACTAGTCAGTAATCTCTTGCCAGTTTTTCCAAGCTTTTCTACAACTAATCACTATAGACAGTTGTTCATTCCCTACAACAAGACCTAGTTTTTTTGATTAAAAATAGTCATTTTTCAGATGAGAAAAAAAAACTAACTTGACTGCAATATGCATCTGCATTACATACCTCAATGGAAGTAAGTATTATTCAATTTATTCTAATTAATATCAGAACATACAAAAATTTGACGAAATTGTCCGTATTTCATGACTATTTTCTCGTCAGCGTAAAGTCGAACGACCATGATTTTCGTAAGGGCTGGTACCACACGGGTTCGGCACCTTTTGGCAATGATCGTCACGCATTAGCTTCACATGTATACAATGAAAATCGCCCGCAGCTTTGGGCTTGAGTCAGTGGTAGTGTCAGGGTGGAACTTGAATTATGGCGCATTCACGGTGAGGTCGCTATAAAGGTGATTCGTCTCGGTTCTGCAAGTGTCAAAAGTTTGCCATTAATACTTTTCGTGTGGAAGACAGCGGTCCATGTATTATTAATATAAGGCGCAATTTTTATTCCCACTCCAAGTGCTCCTCATTGCACGATGATTTCGGATCAATGAGTCACCTTTTACGAACATCAAATGACGGGCTAAGAGCAAAAGTGCACTAATGCCAATGTATTTAAATGGGCGTTAGTGCACTTTTGCTCTTAGCCCGTCAAATATACATTAGGAAATAATTTCTAACTGTAATGTAATAATGAGGAACGGGGATGTAATATTTTTATATTTACGATACAGTACTATATTGTTTAAAATACTCATATAGTTAACTGTAGCGTTTTTTTATATAAAATACTATTAAAATATGGGTATAACTACCATAGCAGTTACAGTCATACTTTTCTGTTAGAATCATAATCTTTTCCAACTAACTAAGTGGTATAATAAATGAGCAACAAAACGTAAAAAAGCTATGATACTTTTGAAAAAGAACGATTCTCTAAAGTTTAAAGTTACCAAAATCTAAAACTTTATTGCCAAAGGAATGATTTCTATCGATTCATGTTTCTGTCAAAACAATAGTTAATTTATTTCAACAAAGTGTCTTTATCATTCAAATTTTTTTACAAATTTACTTTTGTAAAAAGACAACTAATCATAATATATTATGAAATTTTACTGTTCCTAACCGAAAGTAAAATTCGTAAATTAGCTATTGAAGTCGAACAGCTTGAAATGCTTGATACATTGCTAGTAATCCAGATATCAATGAACGTCGTGCAGACACGTGTCGCGTTACATGCCACATGATTCCGCGATACTTGAACAATATGTTAGCGGCACGTGACCTGATGCACTACTTTGACTCGTGTGTATAAAATAAACACACAATTTACAGAATCAACGTACATAAAGCAGAATGAATGAATTACAAACACCTTGATGATCATTACATTCTGAAAATTTTGAAAAAAATAAATGTTCGTGAATCAAGGTTTTGCAGTAAAAAAAAAGATTCATTGTGGGAGCAAAATTCTAACTATTTTAGCGAATTTACAAGAGCGAAATTTTCATCTCTTCCAGCGAAATGAGTTTCATTTATGATTTTCGTTCTTGTAATCAAAATCAGAAAGCCAAAAAAGTTCAATTAGAACTTCATAATATTTCTGAGCTCAATACGAGAGTTTTCAAAATGTGGCTGTTTGCTGCTAACTGGAAGCTAGATCTCAGCTTTGTGGTTCACTGGGGCAAAAGATTAAAAATATCAAAAATGTCTACTGCAAAAAACTACTAAAAAAAATTTTTTTAGTGCTTAAATGGTCAAAAAACATTATAGTATGTGTTAAAAACATGTTAATAAATACATTTGCAAAAATCATATGTACTTATTCATCAAATGCAAAAGTATGAAATGGTTATTTGACATACCTACTATATATAATAAAAAGTAGTGATATCCTCTAAAAAAACTACAAAAATATTTAAAAAATTTGACGGCTTTTCAGGTCAAAAACATTTTGGTCCATATTAACCAAACATTAATTTGAAGGACATTTAGAAAAATCATTGATTCTATTTTATCAAATAATATGCAATGCATTTTGAAATACTTTTTGACAAAAAAAAGTGATATCAAAATGACGGTCTTGAATAAGTACTATGTGGAAAATTAACTAAATTAATCGTAAAACATACAGGGTGTCCCAAATACTCATAACTATAGAAAAAAATTGCAGATTCCTTGCAAAAATTTAAGATTTTATTTCCTTTGCCGTTGTTTGAAAAATTAAAAATGAAAAAAGATATATTTAGGTTTGAAATTTAAACAATAAATGTGCTCCCTCGACAAGTGAGGAGGAAAATCACGGACCAAACAATCTAAATTTTTTTCATATTTTTCTGAGTTGAAAAGTCCTTTGCCACTTTTCACAAAACTCAAAATCAAAAAAGATATTCGAGTTACAAGTTTCAACCAATCAGATTTCTCAGATTTGAAACTCGAATATATCTTACTTGATTTTGAGTTTTGTGAAAAGTGGCAAAGGACTTTTTGACTCAGAAAAATATGGAGAAAATTCCGGTAAAATTTTGTCCGTTATTTATAAGTTAAGTTTCAAACTTGAATATCTTTTTTGATTTTGAGTTTTTCGAAAAATGGCAAAGAAAAAATAATCTTCAATTTTTGCAATGAATCCGCAATTTTTTTGTATATGAGTATTTGGGACACTCTGTATAGACTATATGTCATTGGCGCCGGAACATGGGGGTGCAGGGGGGTTAACTGCCCCTCCAAAATTATATTTTTCTTATTTTTGATATATCTATATGTATATATTTTTGCACTACCTCAAAAAAATTTGTTTCCGGCACCACTGCTATATGCCAATGACTGCAACGACTGCAATACGAATATTTTGAATACATAATACAATACTGTATAAAGTTAAATTTACTATATTTCATCTCGATAACAAATCACTATGTTTTTTAGTATATAGTACTTGATTTTTCTCTCAGTACATGACGCCATAATTTCAAAAAAAAAAAAAAAAAATTTACCCAATATCCTCGTCGAAGAAAAAAGCCAAATCACGTGTTGAGGCAGGTGACACGGGTCACATAACAAAATAATATCAGGCCCCCTCGAACAGATACGCGCCAAGTGCGGTGCTTCGGATCCCTTCTCGGGTATTGCGGTGAAGTACAATTCACTTGGTACACAAGTCCCGTGCATTATAATACCCCCCTGGAACGTGGTTATGAGGACAAGACCACCCCCCTCCCCCGCGTCGCTTAATTTAATCCTATACAATATGTTGCTTCCCTTTTTTTTCTATCATCTTTCCCCGCGCGATCTTTCGGGGGTTGGAAAACGCGGTGAAGAGAATGCCTGGCTTTTTAAAACTCTTCTTGTCCAATTCGCCGTGAACTTTATCCTATTAGATTTGAAGCGAGACCTGATATGCACGGGCGGCATCGGCAGGTTTTATTGGCACCATCATTGATTTTCTTGATGTATGAATGTGGATCCCTAGCAAACGCGTGGTCAGAGAAAAGTCAGAGAAAAGTCAGACTCTAGTCTGACTTTTCTCTGACTTTTCTCTGATCAATCTTGGATCGCGTCTAAA